>VKKT01003143.1:33825-47626 GCA_008038995.1 Haliotis laevigata | reverse complement strand
ATATGACTATGGATATCAGTGTACGCTTGTAGGACCCTGGACGTATTATTTTCAGCAATACAAGCCCCTGTGTTTGGAACCGTGGAATTTCATTTTTTCACAAATGAATTCATGGAGGTTAAATGTAAATGCAACTGGTCGTGGGTGGTTTTTTCCATGGTCTCAGAACAGGCAAACTATTTCTAGTGTTAGGGACTGGAATGTGTTGTAAGATTTCAAAACATGCTGTTAATGACAGGATATTCTTTGATTGTATCACACAGATGCACTGGAATCAATCGTTGCTGCTTGTATGTAGGGCACAAAGTGTTTTTCTAACAAGCTCCAGATTGTAATGAGCGGTCAGATCAGCGAATCGATTCAGTACACCACACACAGTAGAGTTCACTTTTATCAGAGACCATATAATAATATGGTCTCTGCTTTTATTAATAAATACAGCAATATTTACATTATAACTTTCATGATTAAACATTTCAAAGTTGTGTACAGTAATGAATAATGTGTGTGACAACAAGCAAATGAAGTGTAATCTTGCTGACAACTCACAGTATGTTGCTGGTGTATTGTCACAACAATACCCTGGAGCCAGTTCTTTTTGATAATGATGTAACATCTCCATGTCTCTTTTTACTTCCTCAGCAGAAGATTCATCTTGGTCATGACAGCAATCTCACTGGGTTGCCATGTTTAGAAATGCATGATTTTGGAATAGAGTACAAAACATAGCTATAGTTCCAGGATATTTATCATTAACTGAGTGAAGAAACATTTTTGATTACTGAATATTGCTAGTTGTGAGACAGCCATGATTCTAAGACCGTTTCAATGATTTTTTAACCCATATAATGTACTATGAGCAGTGTTGAAATTAGATTGGACGGACTCGATTCTGGCAATGTACATCAAAGGCAGATCTAACTGATTTCCAAACAACCATCTTTCTGCAGGGACAACTGTATTACATATATGTATATTGAGATCTGTTCTTATGTGACTTTGACACCAGCTCATGTGTAGATGTATGGTGTCACATAGTTTGATGGACATAGCACTGTGAGATGTGCACACAGGACAGGTGGAATTATTGAGCTATGCAGTATGTTGTTATTCAGGAATGTTGTTGACAGGCATTACTCAGGTATCTTATTGTTGTTATTTCCAGGTTGCATGCGTGGATCTTCTGTCTCGTGCACCCCGAGGACCTATCCCAGCAGCGCCCATTCTCTTCACTTCCTGGTTCAAAAGGTCAGCCTGGGCCAGATCCTCATCATATCTGTAATGTCAAGGTCAGGGCAATATGACAGAGTACAATACTACAGCAAAGGGATGAGATACAAGGCTTCCGATGTATCTCACTTCTGTGTCAGCTTACTGCCTGGCCGTAGATGTTTGCTACTCTTGTAAGACCTATAGGAAACCATGTTCAGTGTTAACAGACCAGGGATCATAGTCTGGATAAATACGGAATTACACTCCAGGAAAAGAAGACAGCTGTAGCTCCTGAAATATACCCCTTAGAAAAGTTTCAAACAGGATCCAACCAAATCAGGTAGCTGAAAGTATTCTGTATATTGCATAATGACAATGTCAGTTGTTTTATCAAACAGATTACTTTGATTTACTAAATAAAAATGTGTCCTGTTTCCCAGCTTTTTGGCAGTCATGCATGTTTTTGGCCTGGCTAGGTACTGCGTGTACCACTAGTGGTGCTCTCCTACCCTAGCCTCCTGGTATTCTTGGAGTAGATCATACAGTTGAAACAGTCTATTGATTATGATACCTACAGCATGGGAATGGACATGGTAATGAAAGGGAGAAGAATGCCACTTACAAAAGTTCAAAATTTCCCAAATGCTCCTTAGAGGGTATCTTGCTCCATCGGACACTGCACAAATTGAACACAAGTTTAATATACAAGCTTAATGTGAAACCTAAACAATTTTACTCTTTACAGTTTAGAAACTGTCATATTTCAACAAACACAATTACAGACAGTCTCACACACCTAACATAAACATCATTCTATGAAACAAACTATCCACAGAGGGGCATCCCAAAACGGCCTCAGTGGCCATGTCTTAACTTATTATTTGCTGACTTTATTTAAATATGACAAGTTAAATGTTCATTCCTGAATGAATTAGAAGCCTTTGTTCTTCCTTTAGTTTCTTGTGTTGACACATATCGGGAGGTAGATGACAAATACATAAGAACTAATTGAGAAAGTTATCTTATGTTACACATAGTAACCATTATATTGTGCGTGTGTCGACTTACTCGGGGCCTTCTCCTGGTGGGATGACGATGTTGATGACGTCGGAGATGAGTTTATACTTCATGATGCGGTCACTGGAGGTGGTTGCTGTGAGGGAGGGAGAGGCGTTCACCTTAAACACACAAACCGAAACAGGAGTCTCATTAACAATTCAGACAATGACCTTCTTTTCAGCCGATCCGAATTTTCTCGTGTGAAGTGAAAAGAGACACCACAAACAACAATGGTTACACTGAATTCCAATTCCTTGTTTCATGACAAAATGGTATTACAATTTTAATTTTAAAATTTAATAACATCGTATTTCTATATTTTATGGCATGGTGTAGGCAGCATGACCTGAACTAAGACGTCACAGACTGCCCCTGTTTATGAGGTCGTAAAATGATTCACTATTCATCTGGCTCACTGGTTACACCTGTTATGTGTTTTTTGTGCTTATTCAGTGTATTTTCATAACGCACAATGTGATTGATATAATATCAAGTCCGTACCAGACCGCCAAACTTTTCTAGCGACAGAGCCTTGTTTTGAGATTTCCACGATTTCCGTTTGTCACAGCACGTTGTACGACAGAGCACACTGCACGACGTGTTTCCAAGGATTAGAAGGAGCGTAGTGTTGCAATATACAAGTGCTTATATGTATCAAATAATACTGATTAATATTTATGTATCCAGTTGACTGAATTGGTCTCAAAAGTTTGGACTGGTTATTGTACTAAGTTGCGCAATAGGACGGAACACAGTCAGCAGGAAACGAAACTGTTGGGTAATCAATGTTTGACTGCGCGGTGGGGTAGCCTAGTGGTTAAAGCGTTGGCTTGTCACGCCGAAGGACCGGGTTCGATTCCCCACATGGGCACAATGTGTTAAGCCCATTTCTGGTGTCCCCCGCTGTGATATTGCTGGAATATTGCTAAAGGGGCGTAAAACTAAACTCAGTCAGTCAGTCAGTCAATGTTTGACTTGTGGACATTCACATATCAGCATGTATTTGTGATGACATTGACTTTTCCTTTAAAATAATACTACAGAACTCAGCAAATAAGCATTTGATAAGGTGCATTTCATTATTTTGAAAAAACATGATCATGATACAACTGGTTTTCTGCTACAATAATGTGCCCTTGTAATTGTAGCTTCACACAACAGTGGGCGATACAACAGCTACTACATCAATGTGACAGGGCACAGTCAGTGCTTGCTAGCAACAAGCTGAACTCCAGGGGTCTGATGCCACACAACAGTGGGCAATGAAAACGGCTACTACATCAATGTGACAGGACACAGTCAGTGCTTGCTAGCAACAAGCTGAACTCCAGGGGTCTGATGCCATGAATCAGGGCCAGTGCTGTAACTACCCAGTACCCATGTCAGAGAACAAGTTCTTGGAATTTCTGGTCCCCCGCCGTGATATTGCTGGAATACTGCTAAAAACGGTACAAAAATATACTCCCTCACTTATTCACATAGATCTTGGAATTGATCCCCTCCAGATATTTACAGACTTCAGAATGTGAAACAGTTTTACACAAGATCCAGTGAGTGAGTTTAGTTTTAGTTTTAGTTTCTACTTTTTAGCAATATTCCAGCAATATCACGACGGGGAACACCATTCTACCCATGTGGGGAATCGAACCCAGGTTTTTGGCATGACGAGCGAATGCTTTAACCACTGGGCTACCCTGCTGCCCCACATGAGATCCAGAGTAGCGCTGGAACCATGGGACAAGTAAGTTCTCTAGTTGTTCGTTATCTTCTTATCTTACATTCCGCACTGATACTAACATACTTGATAAAGTTTCATGACAATCTGATGCATGATTGTATAAAGACTGGAGAGAACTGAGGGAGAATTCTATGAAACTACCCAGCTAATTTGATATTAATAAATGAGCCCTTATTTGTCACACTGGGAGAATGTAAAACATATTTAAGCCAAAATCACCTCTCACCTCAATAAGCCATGGCTTGAGATTATCGTCAATAATGATGTCATACCTGAAAATGATTTTCACAATGACTGAGTAAGTGTATTTACAGGAAGCAGTACAAGGTATGAACAGGAGACTAACGACAGATATGAAGGAAAGTGTCATAGTGTTCGCAGAATATGCGTAAGTAGTAAGTAAGTTTAGTTTTACGCCATCAGCAATATTCCAGACATAAGGCGTTGGTCTGTAAATAATTGTGACTGGACCAGACATTCCAGTGATCAACACTGTGAGCATCGATCCTGTTAGATGCCTCTTACGACAAGCATGGGTTACTGAAGATCAATTCTAACCCGGATCTTCATGGGTCAGAATATGGGTTATACACAGAGAATCTCACCTGAGTGTCTTTTGAATCAAATGCATCACCACGAGTTGATAAAGTTACAAATTTTTACTTTTATCAACAAGTGTTGATATATTGGATATCAGACACTCGGGTGAGATTCCATTTATCATAAAAAATTACTCTTTATTAGTTTTCAATGAAAACATGGTACTGCCATTAGACTTGCGACGTCATAGCATTGTGATGTCATCTGGTTTTTGATGTCATAGCATTGTGAGTCAAGTCATTGATGACATCAGGGCATTGTATAAAATCTACTAGGAGATACCGTTTGATCTCACACAAGCAATATCTCCTGTTGAACCAATTGGGATGATAAATTAATCTATGTCTCTGGAGCAAGGTACTGGTACTGTTCTAAGCTATATCTGTTAATGGCAATGTGTATTTAATATCTGTTTTCATTAATAAAACAGTTCTATATGAACTTACCCATAGCACTCAAAGCAATGTCGATCATTTGATATCACACCCTGAAAAATATCATAATTCATTTCACACATACTCCGGTAAATCCAGGTCAAACTGCTCTTATAGGTACAAAGTGCATTTTTACATGTTTTAGATGTTTTAAAGATTGATTTCACAAACTTCATGAAAATACAAACTATTAATTGACAATGTTTTGATTAGCAGGGTGACTGCTGAACGTGGAGCTTTGTGAAAAGTCTCATTAATATAAAATACTGGCTGCGATCAGAGATATCTATGTTATGGCATCCAAGATTGTTTTAGTTTAGTGGTGACAAATATTGACAATGTCAAGGCGACCTAATATTGAAAGAACACTGCACTGCTTGACACATGCAATTATTCCAGCACACTTATCACATGCATGTTGTACAATCATTGGTTCATCTTACAGACACAGCCTTCAGGGAGTGAACGGTTTGCCAGTGGATCTCATCAAACAGTTTGTCCGACACCTGGAACAGAACGACTTGAGCTCAGGTCACAAATCAGGTGAAGTTAAGCATCATCTGGCGCGGACAATCCTTGGATGGGTGACCGTGCACATGTGATACATGTGGTCTCATCTTAGGCAACTGAGTGTTTTCAAAACAGCCTCTGTTCACCCTGCAGAAAATGGGTACCCGGTTGGATAAGTCATGTGACTAGTAACCAAGCGCCTCACTGGCAGGTTGGGTTATCCGGGGTAATAATAGTCAGACTGTGTGTGCTATGAGCATCCACCAAGTGAATGGAGTTTAGCGCATCATAAATGCACTCATTATTATTATCATTATTATTATTATTATTACATTACAGTTTTTCTTTTTATTCAGTTACCAGGCAAATTTTGTCACCTACTCCCACATGACCACTCAGAGAGAGGAATACTCCGTTAGCTTGCTCTTGGACAACTCTCTCATCAAGGTGCTCACCTCTTTACCGCGTGTTCCCTCCAGGAAGAGTCGGAGATTCTGCACTGTCCATTTCCCTCCATGGATGGCATTGTAGTCCTCCTGAGAGTGGAGAACAGTGGCAGACATCAGTGATAGCCATCAATCAGAACATACATACTGATCATCTAATGAAAGGAAATTCCTTTGTTTGTATATTTACGTTGCACAGTACTCAACTGTTTTAAATGTCATTTTCCACATAAAATGACCTCCAGAAATAGATTCAAACGCATGACAAATCTGTTTGTATACAAACACCAACATGAACATGTACAATGTGCATCACCTACCCCTTGTTTTTGTATTGACACATTGGTCAGATGTACAAACATGTTGTCCAGCTCATTGATGTTGGCATTGTACTTGACTGTGCAGAAACGACAGAAGCCAAGCTTGTACCTTCAACACAACAATGAATCATTGGTGTTTATAGTCACCATTCACATTATTATTATCATGTTGTTATTATAACACCTACATAACTTTAATACAGAGACATATGACAGAGTGACGTGTAGATTCTTACATCGTCATCAGGCTCAGAGTGAGTAGCGAGTGAGTGAGTGACCTGAGTATTTTACGCCGCTTTTAGCAATATTCCATCACGGCATGGGACATCAGAAATGGGCTTCACACACTTTACCCATGTGGGGAATCGATCCCGGTTCTTGGCGAGATGAGCAAACGCTTTACCCACTAGGCTACCGCACCGGCCCTCATGCTCCCAGTGTGGAGTGAGACCAGTGAAGGTCCATGGTGAGCTGACTTACATGTAACACTTGAGAGGCCTGAAGGACGTCACCAACACATACAGTCGCAGGTCAAACTTCTTCCCACCAATCAGCAGAGGGTTGTCGATGTACTTTGATATCACATATGTGTCCTTTGCAGTTGGCGGAGTAAACCTACAAATCAGGTCAGTGTGAAAATACTTAAAATTACAGTCAATATTACCTGATCGCACATAGACTTCTTACTGAACTGTCCTGGAAGTCAGCATTCTCTTCCCACAGAGGTTACTTGTCATATCTACCAACGAACATCTGTTCTAATACGGCCCTTTCATGGTGCAAGTGTTCAGGATTCGCAAGGCCTCGGTAATTTCCATATGCTTCGGGAAAACTAGAACCTCTTCCCCTGCGAGATGCGCAAACGTTTCTGCTAGACAGAACTCAGTCATGTAATGGCGGATCAATGGCGTCTCTATTGCCCTTGTTGACAACGGACAAGCTAGCCATTAAATGTCTTGTGTGTCACATCAACATAAGTCCCTGGCAGAGGAGGGATATTTGTGGCCCCATATTTGCTTGCATTAGTTAAGTTGGATCTAAGTCGATGTGACACGTCTTCTGATTGGATAGAAAGAAGGGAGTTAATTTGTGTTGCGATATTTTGCCGCTAGGGGATTTTACGAGAACTGGGACATATGGCCATATTAGAACAGAGGTTCATAGGAAGATATTACAATTAACCTCTGTGGGAAGAGAATGGGAAGTCATTGGTTTATATGGATTATTGTGTCTAGAGTAACACATATTATACTGGAGATTACACTTTCTCAGTAATGGCATTGTGTATTCATTGTGTACAGACACTGCTATTTTAGTAGAGCGGACTTTTCTCTTGTCATTCCTTGTGTCTTTAAAACAACCATCAGCAAATTGCTTTCTTCCATAAATCCTTCTGTAGAACCAAAATAACATGACCAATCAGTGCTCTGACAGTTCTCCCCTTTATGCTGCTAGCATCCTATTTCAGGAACCTGCTCTGGTTCTCTTGGCCCCTCATCCCTGACTGTTCCTGCGATTACACGGACAGAGTTGTGAGTGCTCTACACATCAACCATCATCCAACTGTATTTGTAACCAGTGATTTAAAAGTGAATAAACAAGTAACTGGTGGCATCAACATATATAACATAGAGAAACTGATGGTTCTTTAATGTTACAGGATATAACAGAACACTCTTGGTTTCAGTGAGCTAGTGAAGGTTTACATCCCATTTAAGCAATATTTTATCACTGTCACTTGGGGACACCTATAAGTTAAATACATCACGCATTTGGAAAGAAAACTTTCACAGCTCAACCACCCCACTGTCAAAACTACTATGAACCTGAACAGAAAAGGCAATGAAAGGAGATCGGGCAGTTCAATACAAAGATTTAGGTCAACTGAAAATGGTGTCAATGTTTCGATTCAAACTCACGATGTTGTTTTGCCATCTCTTGACCATTTCTTCAGCTGAGAGAGCTTGTTGACCAGGAAGATACCGATACCTCGGGCTACAATACAAACACAGACAGATTGTTGGACAGGCTACAACACAAATACAGGCAGGTTGTTGACCAGGCTAAAACACAAATACATGCAGGTTGTTGAACAGGCGGAAGATACTTCTACACTTTATGAACTTGTACACTTATTATGCTTGAAAATGCTGTTGTAAGTATTAAAGACAAGAATAGCTTGTCATTTTACTAGATTGTATAATATGGGGGAAAGTGATGCACACACTCCTTGTATGTAATCTGTTGTGTACCCACCTTTCCCACAGGGTTTCATGATCCATGTCGTGTTAGGGTTCTTCCTGAACTCCTCTACAAAAAGGTTGTAGTCGGCTGGCAACATGAACGTCTGTGGGATGAAATCTGAAATAGACAATTTCCATTCTTAAAAAGTTTAGTTTAAACAAATACTGTTAACTATCAACCAGAACAACTATTGTATTGTATGTGACTCAATTTCAATCAGCATGTGTTGAACTATCATACTTCACATTTTGAACCAACATATGAAAATATTTTTCTTAAAGTCTTAATTTTACAGCCAGACAGAACATATGGACTTTTGTTCAGACAGCTAATTGTTGTACCCAAGTGAGTAAATCGCCCAAGTTCATCCTTCTCGGCGAGGAGACTCCCCTCCTTCTCCACATCCTTGCGGTATCGCTTGATATTCTTCACCATCAGATCCTTCCTCGTCAGTTCCATGTGGTTGGGGAAGTGGTTGATCACCCTGAAAACAGTGGTTAATACTGTGAGCAACACCCAACATGATCAGCGTGACCGAGGTACACGCACAATCAACCAAGTGTTTGATCTGACCACCTATTTCAACTGGTGGCCTCTTACCAACATAATTGCTGAGGATCAGTTCTAACTAGGAATTCCCCAAGGATATTACTACAAAGCTGCCACATCAGTGGATGTGATCAACTGAAAATTATTTTGGACTATTACACCTCTTCCGTTTATGTCTCTGAATAGTCATATGTTATTGTCATCTGACCCATAACAATAGCCTCACTTACTGATCATCTGTGAGTCGGTACCCACAGTCCACACTGAAGATGTTCCGGATGTTCTGTACATTGGCCCTGTTGACAAACACATAACTTATACAATCATACTGAAGATGTCCAAGATGTACATAATGCTGTCATTTTCTAAGCACAGAGAGTAAAAATGGTTGACATCTGAATAATTTTCTCTACAAAAAACATAAATTCAGTACATGAGTCATCATGATAATCTAACCAGTACTTCAGCTGACTGATGTGTGATGCTTATCTCACAAAGCATTAGATACATCCTAGTATGTGGAACACGTCATATACAATCATACAGTTGAGCACCATTGTCTCGATATTCATGGGACCAAGAAAAAATATAGAGTTATCCAAACTTCGAGACATGCGACTTGGGCATATCATCACATATCATTTACAAACAACTCAACAATCACAGGCTAGTCACGTGATTACACCAAACCCTCATTGGATTCTCAGTATGGTTTGATTTGAAACTATAATCCGTTATCAGCAGTGTTTAGTGAGTACTTCCTAATTATTCCTGCTTAATTAATCCTAATTAAATAACAAATAAGTGACACCTTCAACTCAATKAGCCCTAATTAGTTAACACTACCACATCTCTTTGATTCATGCCGCACCGTGTGTAAAGTTAAAAGAGCTTGAATAATGATAAATTATGAAAGAATTTGCAGGGACCGAGATGTTATATCGAGACAACTGAGATATCGAGTTATCAGAATTCGACACAACAATGCTCGACTGTAATTAGTGAGTTTTCTGTGTTTTAGCTCTGCTTTGAACAATTTACCTCAACAGTGTCACAGCATACTAGCTTGGTGATGTTAATGTGGAAACAATGAAGCAGGTTCTAAATAGTTACAGCTAAGCATGATGAAGTTGAACCCTGAAACACCTGCAGACTCAGTCTCTTGCTGACACAATGAGGATCATCATTAGGTGAATATGGAGTGTAGTCGAACGCCCACTGGATCCTCACACAACAAAGGGAGACAACAGTGACTAGTGGAACCAAGTTGCACCACTGCTATGCTTCTAAACATCCAGTATCTATTTTTACCAGTAAAAGTTCCATTCATCGTCCGCTCCAACCTGAACCCAGCCTCGAGTCTCAAAGTTGTTAAGAAGGACAGACTTGTCCTGGTCGCAAGCAAACTTGAGACGGGATGTCATGTTGATTGTTGCCTGGAAATTAAAGAAATAATATTGTAAACATTATTCATTAGCCTTAATACTGATATTGATATGCAAAAGAGTTGTTACTGAACAGAGTGTTGTGTACAGGAACATTGGGTTCGTGCCATTTTGCAGTTAATCATGTCACTAAATTGACTTTGAAACTGAATAGGCAACGTAAGTCTATCAAATGTTTCATTGATAAAATGAAAACAGACATATAATTTCTGTGTATGTACATTTATTTTGGCATTACTGGAGGGCAAAATGTGCTTGATGAGGTAACTCTCCTGGGTCATGAGGGTATTCGACGACTGGGGGGTGGGGGGTGGGGGTTGGGTTGGGGGTGGGGGTAAGGATTTCAAACAGTCCGTGCTATTGTAATCAGACCTGCTTATGCTGATATTATGTATCTATTATAAGGAAGCTTAGACAACGTTCTTCAATAAAGATGCAACCACAATCACGTCATGTCGCAAAATAGTTGCGTACTGCCATACCAACTGTGTTTCTAAAGCAGAAGCGTCATGTTGTCAATGAAGCCATATTTTCACCGGAAGTGCACAACGAAACCATCTCGTCTAAATAACTTCAACACTCTAATACTTTCTCAGAACAATGAATTTTTGCAGTGATAGCCGTTATTTGTTTTGGGAAAAATACAAACAATAAAATACAAGCTCGGGACATTCCGACAGTACCGGAAGTTAAAAGGACCGGAAGTGATACATCATATTGAAAGGAAAATGGAAGACGAAGGATCACCGGTATCTGCTAAGTATCGCGGGACGTCCTATCAAGGTAGTCTGCCTGCAAGCCCTTTGGGCGCAACACCCAGGCCACCATTACGACAGAAGTATTCAAAATCACGTTATACAAGTCGCCATGTGTCCGAGTATGATTTGAGTGAGTGGTAGAAACGAGCACTGCTGTCATCCTCTCAGTCTATCCTCTGCATGAATGCTTTTAGGCAGCTTCTGTGAATGAGCGACGTTAATATTCGGTGTGTGCCAGCATGCTTACGTGGTGATAGTATAATACGTTGTGTTAATGTTAAAATAGTACGATTCTCTTAGATTCAGGGACTAATAACATTAGTAAGTGACTGACTGATCCGAGGCCTGTTGGTGCAACTTGTTGCCACTCAAAAATATTGATCATTGTTGATAACACTGGACAATACACGCATGCACTCACATACACAGAGTGTTGAGGTTACCAAATGTTCAGAATCCTTGATTTGCCAAATTAAGCTGATGGTATTGTCATGTATTTTGTTTCATCATTTTCTTGCCCTGGGTAAATGCGACTGCGAGCATGTTTAATGACAATGTGACAATTTTCTATCTATCCACTTAATTAATATGCAGTACTGGTACTACCACACATTAGCATGCTAAGCATGTTAACTTAATTGAGCTCTTTTTCACATTAATAGCCCTGTTTGTTGTAAGTATTGTTGGAACAGAAATATGTTCATGATGTCAATTAGTACATTGTCTTGAATGAAGATTCTGCTAAAATATTCCTGGGTGCAGCATTGAACAAAATGGAAATAAAACCATCTGAATGAACATGCTATTTTTAAATCTTTCAAGTAATTCATGTATGATTAATTTGAACCAAGATGCTAAAAGTAATGATACAAATATATGGAAATACAAAAAACTCTCCTCACAGAATAAGCACATGCAGTTCCACCAGAAGTCACATGCCACTGATATTTCCAGTATATTCTTCTCATTGAAAGCAACCTGACATTTGTAAGTTTAAATAATTTTGGTGGGTGTAGATCTCATAAACATGATAAAGGTTTAATAAACAACACGCTGACGAAGGTAAAAAGCACATACATGGTAATGGGAAGAGTTCTTTCTCATTTGCCTTAAATTTGCTGTTTGCTGTCCATTATTATATAAACAAGAAAGAATGCCTTGTAGACAGTAGTAAACCCCAGCATGCGTTAAAAGTATATCATTTGTATTTCGCCTGAGACGTGTTTATCATTGAGAAGGTACAGGGTAAATCAGCGATACAGATACATGCATAGCATTGCTCAGCCTGCTCCAAATAGCATGTGTAGATACTGGGTGTAGTAACTGTTGAACTAATCCTTGCTGGTCTTGCCTGCAGAACATACTTGTGCCAGTTGTGAATGAATGCTCTCTGTCATATGATGTTATTTCAATGTACGTTCTGCACAGTCTGCTTCCGCTTTCTAAATGTTGTTTTGTGGTATGTATGGGTGAGTGAGTGTGGTTCAAGCATTTATTGTATTCCTATATATCCCATTGGTGACATTGACCCACTACAGTTTAACCCCATTCTGTATAGACTTCTAGAGTCATAACAGCGTGTTGTTCTAACTTTTGTAACCATGGTAACCATTGCCAAATACATTCCTGATGACTGATTCAAACTTTATCTCAAAATATTGACAGAGATGTATCTGTAATCATGGTGACTGTAAGGTCATCAGTTCTCAATGGGTCTCAATAAAACTTATGCTTTTTATTCAAGGGTCTTCAGTTGCCAATTTCGGCAACTGAAGACCCTTGAATGGAAACCCTGTTCCCAGCATTGATGTCCGACATGGAACAAGCAGAGATAGAAATGCATTTTTTTTCACAACGATTATGTCATTTCAATTTATTGTTTAATAATCAGTAGTCCTGGGCCCCGTTTCACAAAGCGATCGTTGCGCTAAGATGATCGTAACTCCCATACTTTAACATAGACTTACGACTGTCGTAGCACTGCTATCGCTTTGAGGATTGGGGCCCTATTACTATTCACTCACATATTCAGTGACTTGAACCATATCCCTTCATGAATTCAAGTCATTTGTGGTCACTAGAACATAGTGTGTTCATTGCATCCCTAACAATAAGTAAACATTGTGTAAATATCCTGAACACTAAGCATGACATGGCAGCAACCATATGCAATAGAGTGCCATCGATAAACAAGTTGACACTGTGCAAAAATTGATTTTGAATCATTTGCTGAAATTTATCGCATTTTCTGTTAAATGAATCATGGTAATATTTTTCTAATTTAAGTCGTGCCACTATGGCATGTTTCAATATTTACCACCCATTGCCCCTCAGATTATGCACCATTTCGACTCCAGACAAGTAATAAAAGTAATAAAAGACATGTTACCTATATGCATCACTTCTGACACCTACCACTCCGGAACGCCTCCGTGGTGTAGTGGTTAGAGCGTCCGCCCGGAGAGCGGAAGGTCGTGGGTTCGATC
>VKKT01003142.1:66081-92321 GCA_008038995.1 Haliotis laevigata | reverse complement strand
CGATCTGCACAATTGGGAACCGATGACATGTGTCAGCCAAGTCAGTGAGCCTGACCACCCGACCCCATTAGTCGCCTCTTACGACAAGCATAGTCGCTTTTTGTGACAAGCATGGGTTGCTGAAGACCTATTCTACCCYGGATCTTCACGGTTCTGTTTGTTTTATAGTAATGTTCATAACATCGTTCTTCCTGGCGTTTCCTTTAAGCGGTTCACAGGACATGGATTTGATAACTGTCAAGGCATAATTATTACAAGCGGCATCTGTCAAAATGTTTTGTATTTTCATTAAGACTATTTTATGACTTAAATATGGATTTACATGTCAACTTCTACCCAAAGATTTAATGCAGCAACTAAAAGTACAATTCTGTGTGATAAATATTTAAAATGTCGTCATTTTTTCACTTGCCGACAAGGCAAATGAGATTATATTATTGTCCTTTACCCATTCGTTTCTCTATTTGTTTTGAGATATATCTACTTTAAGGATTAATATTTAGAGTTTAATCAGAAATGGATTTATTTGTTATCGAGCAATGTTATTTACATATATTGAAAGTAATGCAAAACATTGCCGTGTTTGTGGTGAATTAAATATAACGCTGTCGTTTACGTTTACGAAGGGTTATTGGTTTCTAAGCATCGAGAATCAAGTCTTACATTTCCATTTTATGAAATACTTTGCATTCATATCATCTCCCTCTTTTTATGAAAAGATAAACTTTTCTTTAGTAAGTTACATCCGAGGACAGGGTCTGAATTTGAGCTCTTAACTTTTTAGCTTTTAATACAGAGCAGGCCCAAGGCTATGCGAATCTTTTTTCTCGTGTTGTGACAGTTGGTAATATCACGGGACCCAATTTTCAGGCTGTAATTAAGGTCCATTTACGGCCCTAACATTCCTTTATTGATTCTACGGTTACATCTCGCACAGAAAAGGAGCTTTGGGAATTCCAGATTCACTACCGAACACCGCGGTACCGCCCACATTGTTAGCAAACCATAGGAGCCTAAAACCAACCAATCAAAAGCGAGAACGGCTCATAGTCGCGTGCGACGAATCATTGGCACTATTGTTGAATTCTGATTGGTTGTGAGCGTGCGGCATTTCGGCGCACGACAAGAGGCGGTATAAATGTACGTGAAAGTAAATTACATTAGTCAGTTTAATTTTTTCACAGATCCCCCCTTCAGCTGAACAGGTCTGAAATATCGGAGGAAAATGTCGGCCTTAACAGAAGAGCAAAGAGTCCCTACCTCTGACGACCGCGACAAGAGAAAGTGTGACGATTTCACCAGTTTGTACTCTATGGACGCCGCCGCTGCAGTTACCACCCCCCGGTCGCTCCCCGACCCCACAGGTAGGTCCCACAATAAACAAATCACTTTTGTTGCTCTATCCGTGTTAATTTCTCAAACAAAAAATTACAGCTGGGCGCGATGAAAATCGGATTTTAATAATTGGCTTAGCTATTGTGAGCGTCCGACCTAATCGAATAGATTGAATGTTATCAAATACCTGGCTTCGGAGAAACGCTTAATGAATGTAACATAATATACTTGTTTAAGTAATTTCATTTTACACTAGTGACGATACAATTTCAAAGTGATATTTAATTATTGATGAAAATCACACACAATTTCTATCTCCTCCGGTATTTTTACGTGCAACTTGTGGAAGGTGGAGAACCAATAATTTCTGTCTTCCGAATACGGACATATTTCTATACGAGGTAATATTCAAATTTATTTTTTCTCTTACAAAATTCTTTAAATTTATACCATTATTCGATTCGAGTTGTCGACAGCTTTGAAATGTCATTGTATCAGTTTCAATTTCAAGTTTTATCTCAGAGTGCGGTAAATCGTTCAGTATTTTTTTGTGAAATGTTTCGCGACACATTCTGGAATTAGTTTTACCATTTGGATGCAAAACAGTTGCCGTGCAGAGATCGTGAAAACTGCGTGGATATAAACCGTTATATGTCGCTCTGATGGCCTGAAATCTCTCTGTTTATCCGATATATCGCTGTACGGAAACAAGGTATGATGATATTTGACATGGTACACCTTCTGATGTATACCGTTATACTGTAATGCTTAAAGATGTTTAAATGTTGCATTTGGTATTGTGTCACTTTCATTTTCAATTTTATTCATTTACACGTGAATATACAATACAATTTGGAACCGTTGTACTGATTGATTGTATGTCAGGTGTTTATTTTGTTCCATAAACCTGGGAAAAAAATCATGTGCAAACCTTGCGTCTTCTATCAATCATATCGTTCCGTAGAAACAGATACTACTCGATGGTTCTCATATAACACAGTTGAAATACTATTTTATAATCTCTACCGATTGTGGGTTATATGTATGTATTCATGTTACAAAAACAGCAAATTAATTCCACGGGTCTCTGTAAATTCGTTGATTCGCAGTTTCAACGTTGTGTTTAGCCCGCATCTTTCATTCTTGTGAGAAAACTGTGTGATGAGCACGATGATTGTTAACTTTTATTTTCAGCTAACCTGTGTTATTTAAAAAAGCATTTATATGTATTCAAATATACCTTATAGAGAAGCATTTATATATTTTAAATGTGTACCACATAGAAATAATTGAAAAACACACACCATGAGACGCATGTTCCGCCTCCAAAAGAACAAATATTTTCGCTTTGTTGCGAATTTCCGTTTATTTCCTTGGTGCGTGCATATAGTTCTGATTCTTTTTGAAATTCACACTGAGTTGTATTTCTTGACATAAGTTGCAGTAAATCTGTTTGTACATGTTTACATATTTAGCGTCCTAAAGTATTTCATAAATACTATGAAGATATCAGAAACATGAATTGTTTTCGTTTTTATTATTATCATCAAGATCATAATAACGGAAGGGTGGAGATGTTGCCTCTTTCGTTATTATGAACAATCTTGACTTATGAATTTCGGTGTTTTATTCTTTCAAACGATGTTTCGGTACGTATGCTAGAAACATTTTGAACAGTTGAAAGAACAAACAAGATAAAATCCACACGTGCTGTCATCATTCATGTATGTAAATAATCTAAACTACATCACGAGTGTACCATACGAAGACATGTCTTCCACTGCTTCCGCTTCATCAATCTCTTAAACTTTACATTTGTTTATGTTAAATGTTTTGTCGTACGATTATGCCATGGCTACGTATAGTATGTTATATACTGGAAAAATAACAGGAACATTTACAAGAAATATTATTAATGTGGAACATAAATTCTCTGATATACAGTAATACGAAGAACCGCGAACAATAGACGGACAATTCCAAATGCAGTCAGAACCTTGATAAAATATTATCTATGTGGATTATAAATGCTCAGATATTCAGAAGTATTCAGGGCCGTGAACGATAAAAGAAAATTCCAAACTCATTCGGACACATTGGAAACCTTTCGCCATCTGTTTTCATCTGGTACACTAAATAACCTAACATACATTCAGATATCATTGTTTATCACGGCTTGTATACATGTCAGTGACACAGCGATACGAAAATACACAAAATCCTCCTTGAAAATTCCACTACCAGCCATCCAGGTATTATCACGCCGTTTCTAATTAACAATGATGTTGGGAGTGCGACAGTCAAGTAAAGTCGCCCGTCGGTCGGAAGTCCTCTTTACCACAGGCTAACAAACAAAACGATCGCGCGTGCTGCTCAAGGTTTGCACGCGTTCGTGTAACCTGAGAGGGGATAAGGAGTGTGTGGGTGGGGTCGGGAGGGGAGGGGGGACCCCTCGGGGTGTGACACACGTCGAGAGAGTGATGTTAGCGGAAATGACTCTATCACTTTTGTATTGTTGTATGTTTCTGAAGTGTTGACAAGTAAAACTAGTTAGTTTCAAGTGCTCTTCGCTGAGATTTTCGAGTGCGGGATATTATCTAAGAAATTATGTAACATGCATCTGTTTACACGTCAGTGTGAGACTGCGTGACAATATTACGGCAATGATATAATGTGTGGCCTTATATATTATTAAATGTAAGTGTTAAACGTTTCCTGGGTGTGTTACCCCTTATTATCTGGAATATTCCCTCTTAAAGTTATTATTACTAGCAATACAGTCACGTCACGTGTTTGCACCATTGTTAAGAAAAATGACATATTGTGTAATCTATTTCTTTATGTCATATTGTAATTTTGTATGTACCGATTTCTATATTGCACCTCCACCTGAAAATAATTACATGCAACGAACAAATTAGTAATGATACCAAAACTCAGGAATATGCCTTTAAATTGAAGCTGGAAAACGGAAAGGAAACTTCTTGTGTATACAATGTACTTTATATAGGAGTTGAATTTGGATATTCATTGCGCAAATTTCTAGCACATTTAATACCAACGTGAGCATTACGTATTTAGCTGAAAATGCTTAGGAGTAAAGAGACAAACATTCCTTCGATTCTGAGATATCTGACATTACTAATTCGAATATTATTTGTTTTCTTAATTATTACTTCTTTCCTTCAAGTCAAACATATTGTGTATTATACATTAAAATTTAATGAGCTAAAATCTACAGTTAAGACTAATGAAATTTAATCAAAGAAAGTTTAGTCACATATATTTGTTTTATATTTCGTATGAAATTATGTCTTAACATCAGAAAATGGTCAGAAAACGGCACAATAAAACCATTTGTATTTCAAATAGTGTTCAAGATATCAGTTACGGAACATGTGAATTGTAAACACAGACTTCGGTAAGTTTAATTCGTGTACAGTGTTAACAAAAATAATGTTTATCTTTTATCTTAACATATCAATATTTTAAATATTGCCCTGATCCAAAGCATATTGATATAATGATCAAAGAAATTTGGTAAAGAAAATCTACTCCATGAAATATCACATCCTCCTGAGAACAGATTTTGCAAACTTTGTGGCTCCAAGGTTTCATTATTTAAGATATAAATTTAAATAATGGTTAGGAGTTAAATAGTAGCCTCTCTACAAATACAGAGAATACCATTGCACTATTCATGTTGTAAGTTCACATAAAAAACACGAGTATTATGAAACCCATGTTTAGATGTATGTTATTTTGCAACATTTCGTGTCAATAACGATTCATTTTCGAAGAATAAGATAATAATGCACTATATTGCCCTTTATCTAGTAATAATAATTAAGCAAACAAGACTTCTCAATAGTCATAAGTTTCTCTGCTGATAAATGTGTCCATTGTACGAGTCCGATAATATCGAATAGTGGCCAAATATCAGTATCAGATGAAAACCCAAACATGATATAGGTAAGATTGTCATGTGGATTTCAACACCCTTCATTGGTCTTCAATGAAACGTACATGTGTCAGTACGACAGCCGCGTCACAAGTTTCTGTACGGAAACGTCGTGAAGAGAGGAAAGTCGAAATAAAATCAACCCTGCCTTTATTGATATGAATGTTATTAAGTACAAAAACATCAGAACACATAAGTAACTATATACGTACTAATCCTGACATGTTTCCAAATACTCCATGAGAGGCTACATATAAATCTCTCTTGGCTGGACCGTGAACAGTAATTAGTCGTAAGCACATGAAAACTGTCACAAATATCGCAAGCGACAAATGAGACAGATTTGATTACGGGTATTCAGTATTTGGCCTTTGTTGTGGTCATTTAGCGCTATGTGTCCGTGATGTTCGACCAGTAACAAGGTCCTGTCCCCATCTGTCACTGGGGACAACTCGATACTGTAGCGTCGGGTAGGAAGCTTGGGGGTCGAGGTCAGAGCTCGGGGGTCGGGGGATCTGTGCTCAGACAACTGAGGGCACATGGATAGAAATGCTTGTATTAAAGCGAGATGTATCGCGTTTCGAATTGTTTAAGAAGCTCATGTGTACATATCTTATGATCTGTTGTAACATGTGGGTAATTCAATTCTAAATATTTTAAGCACCATTGCATCTATTCTAATCCCCACTTGTGATACTTTTATTTTATTGACACATTATTTACATTTATTTTATTTATATTTCGTTGTCAGTGATTGCTAAGAACTGTGAACATATTTAATTAGTAAATAATCAGTGTCGCTCTAGGAAGAATAACAACAGGACGGAGTGAATGAAATGTGTGATAATGACTATGTGTGAGAAGAGTCAGTTAGATATTTAACTGACTCAAGTATGTTGATACATTTTATACGGATAACAGTATGCGCAAAATGATGTTGTAAAATATCGAAATGAGACTAATTATGTGAATAATTCAATGTGAATAATATTCAGTGCCACAACATATTTCATAAACTTGGCAACTACAAAAAAAATATTCTGGCGAAAGGATAATATTTTAGAGTTTAAATTAAGAAAGGATATATAATTCACAAAAAGCGGTTAGTCGGTATATATTGTTCAATCTATCAGCAAATATCATAAATACATCAACAAATATATTATTGAATTTTTTGTTTAAATCTGTTAATGATGAAATCAATGTTTGTCGTGAAGTGACAGTGACCTGACTTGCTCATGACACGACCGCTGGTATATGATCGTGACATTGTTTGGGTTCTGGTAGCTGTGATGTGGTAGCTATGTGTGAAGTATACAGGACTTTATATCCAAATACCTGGTATCGTCTCTGCAAATATTATACGTGAATCAAAACCCTATGTTTTATTCTATTATTTCCATGATAGTGTATATTTCATTATCTTACATTTTTCGATATTTCTGTTAAATTAAAATGAACATTGCGAACAAATTCGGATGGAAATATCCTTTTCTCCATAGACTTATGCAAACATACACACATTTGTTTGTGACATAGATTTTCTAAATAATTGTGGAAGTACATGGAATAGAACACGTCTAATTGGTCATGTTACAGTAAATATGTTCGAGACAACGAAATCGTTCATTTCATGTACTACTTGTTTTTTATGGGTATGTGAGGGTTGCAGCAATGTTCCAACAGCATTTCAAAGTATGGACTTTCTATGATTTCCTTGATGTTGAGAACTAATATTGTAAGGTGTCAATGCGTACGTGACTTGGGAGACACGATCGCCGGATCATGAGGAATTTCGTCAGGGTGTTGAGCAGCTCTTTAACACAAAGTAGATGTTTAAGAAATGCAAAAACCCTTGATATTTTCATGAAAAGACGAAAGTACAATACTGTACTTGTACTAGTAACTGAATATATTTGTCTACAGGACTACACGGTATTACCGGTATACCGGTATATAGCAATACGCTTTTCAAACGATACGTATTGCAATATTTTTTCTGAGAACCGGTATATTGGTTAAAAAACATATATGAAGTTTTTGATTATCTTTATGGTTTAAATTAAAATCTACACATACTTTCATTCACAACAAATGTTCTCTTTCGTTATTCAATCACAAAACTGCATACTGCAATTCTATAAAGTGTATATAAAGGAAAATAGAATCCATGACTGTGCAACCTAATTTTGAGATTGCTGTTATCAGAACCATAACATATGTGTTTAGGGACTTATAAAGTTCACAATATATCGCAATACGTATCGCAATACACGTACCTGAATCGCAATATATTGCAATACAATTTATTTGCCAATACACCGCCCTATTTGTCTACCACGTAAGACATGACATACCTGTTACTATGATTGTACTTTTTCATTCATTTTTTTACGGACTGCTGTCTATGTCGGACCTATATCAATACTAAACGCAGACAGATTTAGACAGATTCCATGGTATGCGGCAATGTTCAGGGAATGGCTCTAGTAACTGCTACGCCTTCGCCCTGTGGTACTTACTGTTACATTACCAATAGTGAAATGAATTTCGTTCCTATTCCGCTATATATTCACGGAAACGCATGAAAGTACAAGTGTTCCTTTATCTATTACCAGAATTTCACCTACAGTGCAATACATACCGTGTGAAGAAACCTTGAAAAAAATAAAGGAACACTAGTATTCCCGTATTCGTTTCCATGAGTATATGTACAACATCTCCACGCGTTATGGCAACTTAAAAATCCCATCGTTAGAAATATAGTATCATTACAAGTATTCGGAGACCGAGACAAAAGTAAGTAGAAAAATCATTATATGAGATCTGTATGAAGCAACGTTCTGCTTCAGAGTTTAGTTCATTGTGTCTAACGGCACGTGATTCTCACTGGAGTCTCATCTCCCCGCTGTTCATCACTGACATGCTGAGATACACTCCGTTAATCGTCGATGTTTAGTACAGGTCCGACAGTGCTATTGTCCTATAGTGGCGAAGGGCTTGGATTTCAAGACAGTAATCTATTAATTATTGTTGATTATTTCATGGTAAATTCCTTTGTTCATGTGGCAGGTTTTGTTTGAATGTGATTTACTATAATCGACTAAACCATTTTAATAAATCTTAAGAAATATTTACTGAAAGTAGTGCTCACCGTACAATTCCAACTATATCATAAGTAGGTATTTCTTAATTACCATCGAATAATACCAGCGATACCAGGTGCCCGTCCCACGGGTGACACCTTTCACAAACTCATGCAAATACATGTCAATTGTTCACCTAAACAAAATTCTAAAAACAGAGTACAAATCAAAACAGGGGAATGCATCCAACATTATTTTTCCACTTGTGTGAAAAAACATGAAACTAACCTTCACCTCTCACTAACATGCTTTCGCTCTGCGTGAATGTTATGGTCGCAATTTAGAAATGTCCACAATAATGACGTTAATACTAGTCTCATGTAAGAGAGTGAATTAGTATGGTTTAATGTCTTTCAGTGGTTTAGCCACTAACCGTATACCTATCAGCAAACCATTGCCAATGAACGCAGGCCATTATTCGCTTTCAGGGCAGGAGGGTGCCTTCAAGAAGCTCAAACCAGAAAGCAGCTCGCCCGGCATCTCGCCTCTCTCCTCGTCATCCACGGGGTCAGGGCCTTCAGGGGGACATAACCCATCTGCAGCCACATGCCCAACTCCAGCAAGACGACGTCACCGAACGACCTTCACCCAGGAGCAGCTAAGGGAACTGGAAACGGCGTTTTCCAAAAGCCACTACCCTGATATATATTGTCGAGAAGAACTGGCAAGAATCACCAAACTTAATGAGGCAAGAATTCAGGTAAGCTTCTAGCTATTGTGCGTATTATTGTGTGAATACAGTATTGTTTAAACATGCTACAGCAACACGAGCAACTATTGTTTGATACAATCAAGCAATAGAAAACAGTTTGGTGCCATTGATCTGACAGTTGATGAAACCAGTTGCGCTCCAAAATGGTAAAATGGGTGGCCCAGTCATATAAGTGCTAGAATTGGCTGTGCAATGCCTCACGCGTTCTTCTCGTCACAATCGTGTGACCGGTGATTGGAATGCAAGATTATCGCTTATCACCGATTCTTGCTCATGGATTTCACAAAAGTGGTAAACACCTACGATGACGTTCCTCGATGGCGCATGGTGTATATAACAGTAATGCGGTTAACCCAGGTTAAACCGAAGTCACTCTGTTACACTACACCATCTGCATTGAAATGTCAACATTATATGATAATAATGCGTTTTAATATTATTGAAGAGAAGCTGGAACCTAAAGCACAATTACCCTAAACATGATCGACGATACAGGAGCTGTATTGCCCAGAACATGGATCCATAAAGACTTTGTTTGTTGTTTGTTTGTTGTGTAAGTCCGCCCTCGGCAATATTCCAGGTGTACGTAGGCGTTCTGAAAATAATGAGGACAAGAACATCCAGTGATTGATATCATGAGCTTGATCAATCGGCAGTCATGTAGCTAGCATATTTACACCGAACCACAACATGTTGTGTACTCGCGTTAACTGTTACAGTGAGTGAGTTTAGTTTTACGCCGCACTCAGCAATATTCCAGCTATATAGCGGCGGTCTGTAAATAATCGTCTGGAACAAACAATCCAGTGATCAACAGCATGAGCATCGATCTGCGCAATTGGGACCCGATGACTACCCGATCCCGTTAGTCGCCTCTTACGACAAGCACGGGTAACTGAAGGCACATTCTAACCCGGACCTTCACGGGTGTTAACCGTTACACTGAACCGTGATGCTAGTACACAAAAGCGAGAAACCCTTTTCATTTTCATAAGAAATATGTGTATATGAATCACATAGAACTAGAGATCATTCCAGGTAGGCGCGTCACAACAACTCGGGAACATAAAGTACAAGTAAAATTAGGACATACATCATTTTTGTATCTGATGAGTAAATGTAGGCTCGTGTATCAAAACATAATGAGAAAATGGTGACATCATTACATTTAAAAATATATACAAATTGTTTTTGTATGTTAATATATATGCATTGTTCACAAATCTCATATATTACTCTAAATACTGCATGGATATAGAGACGTCAAACACTTATCAATAAATATTTGAAAGTTCTTATGCATTAGCCAGACAAGGGCTTCATGTAGGTTTTGCAAACGTTAAGATATTAGAGCACATGTACGTATGTTGCCTAATTTGTGCTACTGTCATAGCGATATCTTACTTGAAATTTCGTTTATGAACACATGAGAAAACAACAATTGCATAAAATAATTTTCTTGAACACATGATATCTAAATCTTTTGTAAAACAGAATATTTATTTTAAATTCTTTAACAGAATGATAATGGAAAATTCGCAAAGGAGAAGGTATTTGTAACTTCGTCAAACATATTGTATACGTAAATTTGTCAAACATAATGTATATGTAGCATTCGTCAAGCATAAAGTTTATGTAAAATTCGTCAAACCTAATGTTTCTGTTAAGTCGTCAAACCTAATGTTTATGTCAATTCGCCAAACAATGTTGATGTAAAATTCGTCAACATATATTACTGTAAATACTGCAATAATGAATATATGTGTTTATGAATAATTTCTCAAACATTATGTTCTGTCACAGTGTAATTCGTCAAACACTCTGTTTATGTGAACGTACGACAGTTTCATGCACTAAATACCCCCTTAATAGTTTCTGGGTTTTTTTGTGTCCCGCAATCTTCTTACACTTTCACACTTTACACCTCCGTGACACGGTATCAAATGTCACATTTAAATCAAGTCATTTAGAACGCGTTATTCAATTCACCAGTAACTGGATTCATGTCCGAAAAATAAGGCGGACCTATTTTCATGGGATGTGTGTATAAATAAATAGTTAGTACTTAATCCCAAAGAACTCAGACCAAAGACTAGGACACATTTGCAGGATCATCCATGTTAACCGCAAGTGCCGTACAAAGTAACTCCAACTCGGCAGTGCCGTACCAAAAGTCTTTCGGTTTATCATCACCATCCTGCTTTCTCAAGAAACCCGGATTTATTTCAGTGAATTGCCCGAAGCGGCATCTTAATATTCCTCTATATTAAACACCAGTAATGTATCCTGAGTTTTCGATGGCAGTCATTAATGGCACTTAAGCCTCGTATATTAACAATAATGTAATCATCAACGACCTCTTCTGGTCCATTGCAGTGTTTTTATTACCAGCTACCCACCTTGTTCTACCTTGGGGGGTTTCTCTTAACGAGGGTTTATTCTATTGTAGCGGATTCCGACACTCACAAGGCCCATATCTGTCCCTCGTCGTGTTGGGTACCTGATACCGTGGCGTAATCCCCATTTCCTAAACCTAAATCCGACGCCATTTTCTTGAAAGGTTAATACGGATTACAGGAATTAAACTTGAGATTCCATGCCAATCTTGCTCTTTCATGTAATGCATTTGAGGTTTTCTGGTTGAGATGTCCAACACGACATATGAAGCTTTCATTTCGAGTTGTTTCTATATGACTACAAGAATGTGCTAATTTCGGGAAATTTATGTAAAACCTGGGAACGTCCATGTTCCATATCTTATTAGACGTTAAATGTAATATATTCATATAAACTAAGGCGAATAAAAAAACCCATATATTTTCAATTCTGCCATGACTACCGTAAATACTTGATTGTGGTTGGTTAATTGAAGTAAGTCGGAGGTATATTATCACGTTAGACACCTCTGATTTTTCAACACAGTATGTAATGTTTTTTAAATCTTAATAACGCGGTTATGATAGAATGGATATAAACATACTGTGTTGAAAATCAGACATGTGTAACAAAATTATAATAGCTCACCCTACGAGTTCGGTTTTAAATCAAATTTAGAGTTGTTAAAATTTCGTCACATACCTCTGATTTTCCAATTTTCCACAGATTTAGACCCGTAATTACTCATAACCACGTTATGACCAAATGCATGTTTAGTCAAATATAGTTTTAATTTATTGAATTGCAAACATAATTGTTCCAGTTGTCTCAGGAATGAGTAATAGTTAGCTTCAGATGATATTTATACAAAAAGAAAATGATTTTCGCTTTCATATAAGTGAATGCCGCGTGGAGCATGGCAGATTTAAAGTCCATTCACGCTGTTTCAGTAGCGAATTTATGAAAGCATTAGCTGCTCTGAAACAGGAAACAACATATAGTTTAGGTTTCAAGGACGTGAATAACTGACTCGTGATTCAGTGTGTTCGTCGTTAACACAGCACCTAGATTCACAGGACTATCGCGACATACACAGGGTTACACTAACCTGACAGTGTATCACACCAGCTATTGGTTATAAGGGCCGTTCTACATGCTACTGCGATTGTCGTTGTACGTGCTTCCACGATGTAGTTCTATATGCTACTATGGGTACTTTCCAGTATTCTACTAGAGCGTCGTTTAATATGCAACTCTGAGCGTCGTTCTGATATTATCAGGCGCGTAGCAAGCCAATATTTTCGTGTAAGCCCGATAGGTTGCAAAGCTATACATTTTGGTAGTATTGAGAGCTTGACCAACTTTCATTTTCAAAATCATGTGTAAGCCCGGGCTTTTTTTTCATAATGGTAGCTACGCCCCTGACTATGGATGTAACAAGACGTAAGCGACAATGGTATGAATTATTTCTATACCGGAACTGTTCGTATACTAATGTCACTTAATTAATCAGATAAAATTAATTTTAGAGGGCATTGTTACATTTAGGAATACCCATTTTTTAAAAATGTTCTTGTGTATGAATCTATTCCTATTCTATAAGTCGAAACGATAATTTTAAATGCATAAAATATGCATAATAAAATGTGCATTAAACAACAGAATATGTAAGTATACATGTTTTTGAACAGCATAAGCATTCAATACTGTTAAATAATACTATTACAAAAAATTTCAACGGAAGCTTTTATTCTCGTGAAAAAAATCGCCATTTTTTTCAACTCTTAACGTCACTATTAAAGTAAAGTTTGGCCAAAGAAAGAAGTCAAAATGTGTAATGAATTTGTTTTTGTCTCGGTGAAACAAGGACGCAGGGAGATGGACTATTTTCACTCAGACACGGCAGATCAAGACCGTAATCCTCCGTCTTTTACTTAAGTCTATTACAAAACCCATCCCACATTGCAGAAACGAGATACACCAGGTGCATCCGTGGTGTACAGTTTCATGAGATTTGAAAAAGAGGTATATAGGTAGCGACAGGTGCCATTAAAAGTGGTCGGAGAATTTGAAACTTCGTCGTGTTAGCTAAGTCTGAGGATTTGAAATGTCAAAAGTTTTTGCGCCGTTTTGGCATGGTGATGCTATAATCGCACTAATGGGGCCTTCTGAGGAATATTGATGGTGACAGATGCCGCGACTTTTAGAAAATCTTATTTACAAATCTGTATTTTTTATTCCGCAGTTTCAGTCCTTGATCCTGGAAGGAGACAGAAGCGGAGTTTGACTTCTAGTAATAAAATTAGACTATAGAATCCCTCCTCTCTTTCTCTTGTCCAAACGCTACGGGTAGCTGTAGTTGTACTGACCCCACTTAATTTAAGATATTCTCCCGACTTTGGGTTATAAATTCGATTACTGTTCAAGGCTTTGACTGCTCGCGCTGTTTTACTTTAGAAGCGATTGGTTACGAGATTGTCAATAAATTTGAACATGTTGTTAGATTAAAAAACGTCAGTAGATCATCATTTGATTTGTAAGGCAATGAGTGATTGTCGTTGTGATCAGTCTGCATCGAGGCAGTTGGTAAAACATCTTATGTTAACTTCTTTATGTACACAGCCGTTTTTAAAAGAGACAACGTACAAATATATATATGAGAATCAACATGTCCATAAAACTGAAGGCACTGTTTCGCTTGAACCATATGTACGATAAATATTTTTCATGGTATTATATAAATGTTTAATATTCCCATTAAAGGAGCCTATAAATATTTGTCAAATAATTTCGAAACTTCTTTGAGCAGCATTTTAGAAGTTGGGAAGTAAAATAATGACAAATTGGATAACGACTTCTATTATTTTGTGTAAAATAAAGGACGTTGGTATCTATAATATTTGTCATAAACTTGAAATATTGTTTCGTCATATACTACCCATCAAAAGTTTAGACTCACTAGTGTAAATGTAGCCACTTACTTCGGTCAGCTGTTCTAAACTAGATTTTGCAAAATAGTCCACACTGTTTAAAGGTACTGTTTACACATGAACTGATGTATTGTAAAGCAAATTGGTAATGTTGAAAAGATTATTGTCATGAGTTCAATAAATGAGGAAACTTAGTGAAAATTTGCGAATTCTTAACAAAAATTTACAACAAAACGCAGCTGTTCACATGCACGATATTTGCACATGCTTTTCAGCAATTTGATGCATGATCCTCATGCAATTCANCTGCATAAGGTTTGCATTTGGTTCCCCATAATTTGGGGAGACTTCATCTTCGATGTAACCACATACATATACATAACATATAGTAAATGCTTTGAGTGAGTCTAACCTTTTGTTGGGTAGTGTACAATAAAGAAGATGCGGATATTTCCTTATCATCACGACATAATGTACAGTGTTTACAAAAATTATTTGGAAAATTTTCTAATAAAGAATTGCTATAAATGATTCGAATGCTTCCAGTATCCCGTTTTCAAAGGTGACGCTTCCAACTGCAAAAATAGACAAATTATATCTGGGATAAAAGTCATGACAGAAGGGAAGGCATCATCCCTGCCGTCTATCATATTTCTCCAAGAGACATCCCCCTCAATTAGAGCCGATGAAGAGAGTCCCGTTTCATAGCGTATCCCCTCGCGGTACCCCCTGCCGGGCGTTGCAAGCCTAACTGTACGGCAGATGGGGAGATGGTAAGGAGGGGAGAAGTCATGTGTGAGGGCCATTGTCTTAAACACGTCTTCCAGGCTGGTGCCAAATAGCTGTAAGGTGCGCCGCCTTAAGTACGGTCCCTACACATCGAGCTACTAATTACAAAGGAGGCCTAACATCCGACTGAACCGCCAAGGTGGACAGTCTGTCGGCTCCATTAATGGTGCCAAGGTGACAGACCGCTGTCTTTGGTCCGGCTGACCGGACTTGACCGTTGTCTGGTTGTGGAATCAATCCTAGTTTTCCTGTTGTTCAATGTTTGGTTCATTGAATGAAAATGTTAGAATTCTTCACATTTCCCGCCTGCACATATTATATATTGCAATTCTCGGCAAATGACACTATGTATATGTCTGAGTCTGAGAAAAACAAAAACAAACTCGCAGTTACTCAGTTCCAAGAAATATTCCATTCATCCGAAATAATGTTTTAGGGTCCTGTGGTATACGTCGATCGGTTATTATTTGTTTCACTTTTTCACATTGTTATTAACTTTTGATATTCCTAAACATTCCATCTAGGAAAACTGATGAAATGGTTGGTTAGATGTTTTAACTGAAAGCTTTAGTTTAATACCGTAAAAAGAGAAGACCAGACAAGTACAAGTACAATACACCGGATTATTCTACTATATATCACTGCCACATAATAATTGGCATGATGCTGTTATATTTATGTTTAAAGTATATAGATTAAGTATCAATATGTATGACACAAATTTAATGTTGAACTATAGTTTTTGTTTAAAACATAAAGACTATTTGACACAAAACGTAACACCTCGGACGGAGATGAAAGTGTTAAAAACATTGAATCAAAATTGTATCTGAACTATCGCAGAACTTCCGTTCCGTTACATCGCAATGTACATTGCGTTGATATGTAAAAGTAACATTATTAATTGTTTTACTGTTTAAAAGGTAGATTGCTATATTCGATATTGGGAAGCGTCAACTATAGAAATCATTTCAGTTACATACTTCGGTAATTCAGTGCTTGATTAAATGAAGTATAATTACTGGTTTAACTCAGTTGATTGTCTATTATGTCTTTAATAATAATTATTGCTATAATACCCTTTCGTAAATTATCACTTCTTATTTTTGGGAGAAACAGTACATTAAACGGCATGTAATGTCAACGACTCTCGAACATCACACAGAGGAATATAGCGGCTTATTAAAGTGGCATGAAAATTTAATGACGTATAAGAAAGGGTCAAGACGCTATATACATGGTCAAGTACAAAGGTCCTTAATGACAATTTAAACGCCGACAAGATCAAAGAAATGTCCAGTCACTTTAACGATGAAAATGAACCGTTAACAAGACACACAACAGTAAACAAATATCGCCCCATTGCTACAAATTAATTAAGCTTCGGACACATGGCATATGCCATGGTGTTCGGGCGCCATATTTGCAACTACACTATTTGCGCCTATTATCTACCAGCCCAGCGATTAACACCAGAGACTGATTTCTTGTGGAACCCCTTTTAATCACTTTCCACGGTAGGGTGGATGAGGAATTAAAGTAGCACTGGGAACAGTCTAGTTAATAGTGAGAGGAGTTTGGGGAGACTCGTTATCGTCAATTAAAAGTCATCGTGGGTTGGCTGTGACTTGCCGGATCCGAGTGCAAGCCATTGAGGTCCTTGGGTGTCCTTGGATGAAAGGGTGAACCTGGTGGGAATTCACGGGCTCTCCTTCTTGCTGAGCATCCGTCTGTTGTCCTTGTAAACTTAGAGAGAAAGATTAACGATAACAACAAGGTGTAATTACTGCTGAGATGATTGGTAAAAAGTGTGTGAAGTTGGAGATGCAAGGAGATGGCCTCTGGCCATATTTGTTCATGAAAAAAAGCGCTCGAACAATTTCGATTGTTTTGCATGACGGGTTTTTGACACTTTTAGTCCTGAGAGGACTACTGGTTTCGGGTTACAGATGGCCTTTAATAGTTCTCTAGCTTATGGGTGGGTGTCGTGGTTTTAGCATGTCCGACACTCGAAAATGAACCCCGTAGAACAACTGTCGAAAAATTTGATTTGTTATCCTCAAACTTCACAAATACTGTAGTCCCTGGTGCGCTTCATGTTAAACGAAGGCAATCTAATAAGAGAATTTTCAGAATTGAACTGTTTGTGTGATGGAGAGGTCGCTATTACCGATATTTGGTTTCTCATGATTTGGAACTGATGTTTTCTTATTTTATAAATTAGGCTAATCTGATAAGCGTATTTTCCAATTTGTTTTTCTTGTTAAGCAAATTTAATGTAATTCGATTATTTCATGACACTAAGCAAACACTATCCTTGTAAACAAAAATTGATGGATATGTTCAGTCTGCGTTGCGTTTTAGTTTTTCTATTTAGACGTTTATGTTATCATTTTTCAGTATGAAATATTTTTGTGTTTAAAACAACCGTACGTTGTCAATTTACTTGAATATGCTCAAAATACGTAAAGTATGGGCTAGTGGACAAAGCGTTAGCTAGTCGCGCCGTAGCCTCGGTTCGATTCCTATTAAGTAACGAATCGTGAATCTCATTTTTTGTGTCCCGCGCCATAAAATATTTTCTAAACGCGACGTGAATCCATTATAACTCAATCCAATTCATTTGCAAAATGTGTCTAAAAATGAGAGGATTGTTTTATTATGCCTTCATGAGTCGAAGAATGTTGTCTTTACTTTGACAGACATGCTTCTGAAATGACTGCTACTCAAAGTTAAGCTGTAACGTATAGATGTGTTCTGTTCTGTTTTAGAAAATATTGGGTTTTCGGTTGTTTTGTTAGAAAATACCTGTATGGCATAACCTATTTGAGTAATTATGCACTGCAAGAAACTTCTACACAGGCGAATATATTGTACAAGCAAATGACAGTAGATCCTATGATACGCCAGGATTTCGGGGTACAGATGAAGAATATGGTACATAAAACATCAACGTTTAAGAGATCGAAAGATCTGAGGTAAAAAGTAAAATATTTTACCAAACAGTTTCGAGTTTTCCTGAGCAATGGTAAATGCAAATCTGTTCGTGTAAGAGTGTTGCCATTATGTTATCTGCATATTATTAGTCACGTTAGATTTTTTAGTCGTTCAAACATGCGTTTAAAAACACACATTAATACTTTTGAGCTTCGTGAACTATATTTTCAAGCCTGTGATCTTGTAGCAATTAGTCTATATTCATGGCACATTCAGTTAGATGATAAACAATTTCAAAAACTTAACAAGTAGCTCCTCTGAAACATAATGAAAACGGCAACAAACCAAATTTAGAAACGAAATCTTACATTTATATTTTCACCATGCCCCAAACTAGTGAAAACTACGTTAGTACAGTACACAATAAATCGAAATAAATAAACCCAACTACTTAACTCACGACTCTGTAATTTAAAGCAAACTGTTAGTACTTTAAAATTCAATTTTGAATTTAAATTCAGGGTTTAAAACTAGCGCAGTATCGCTTCCTGCATACCGGAATTTCTCCCGACGACCCTATTACTTTAAACTTATTCAAAATTGACGCGTAACATTTTTTTGCCCCCTGGAAAATTGTGAGTTCCTGAGCGCCCTAAGCAAGTCCTTGGTCGAAATGCGAAAGAAATGAGCAAGTTGTTTTTTGGAGTTTATCGATCGAAACGTATTTTTCGATGTTTTTTTTTAATTCAAGCTGGACCAAAAAGCATCGACGAAATCATTACGAACACGTCATATGAAGTGAAAGAATAGCGTTATAAAACACGCTACAAATTGAACTTAAATTCAGAATCGTTTGAGGATTTAGTTTCTGAAAGAATCAAATTTGATTTCTTCCTGACATATTCTTCGATATCTTTAAGCACACCGAGAGTTAATACTTTAATGTTTCTTTGTTGTAAAAACGGAATTCTTGTGCGCGATGCTTCATGTAAAAACGATCACGAAACGTCAAACAATTTTTGGTTTAATGGAAAGTCCACAATTACGTCTTATTTTATCTCCTACATTTAACCAGAAATGTCGAAAACTAACTTTCTAGGGAAAAAACAAACTACTTTTTTTTTCCATTGGAAATAAGTGTGATTGTTTGTTTTATTTAGAAGGACAACGGTGACTTTGTTGAACTCGTTTGTGGAATACAAAATTGATGTGGTTTTAGTTTTTAGAAAATAAACTTTTTAAGAGTTAAAATATCTATACACATGTTTTAGGAATAAAACATTAAAAGTACATTTAATCTAATTTTGTTTTTGATACTCTTTCCTTGTGTATCATCATTTCGAATTTGTATACTTGTGTCATAATGAAGATTTATTGAAGTGTAAACAGAATATTATACGATTCCTTTCACATGACTACTACTACAGTTCCGATAGCAGACTACTTCCTAATAGCCAATTATAAATAATACATGACCGACACAAAGTGGTATCACTGCCTGGTGTTGGTTTGTATGGGCGTGGTTAGAAAGGTTAACGCAGTGTGCAATAGATGATGACTTATGAACCTTAACGGTAAATGTTATTAGTTATGTCCATTTTATGAAATTATCTCATTTTTATTCCCTTTCTTGTTGGAGGTTGATCCGGTACATCTGTGAGAACCCTCAATGATTTTCCCAATATAAACCCGTAATGATTTTCCCAAATCAGTCGCCACAAATACGGCGTAGATTGCCATCTGGCTGTGAACAAGGTATATAAGCGCTTGGCCGGCTTCCTATATGTGACTGCTAACCTATAGTGTCGGGGGGCAGATTTGCCATCATCAAACGAGACGAATATAATATAAATCAGCATCATTTTTCGGCTGCGAGGTCGAAGGATCAATAGTCCCCGTATCCATGATAAATCTTATTTATCTTTTATGTCGTCTACCACACGAGACTAAAACAATTTACACCGATCCGACCCTAACAATTCGCCAAAATTAATTCCATAACAAGCGCGGTAGGTGCAGTCAATTGCAAAATGTTTAAATGAGTTTGTGAGCATTTAGATTCTAACGAAGTTGGCATCGCCTCTATGTGATAGTATTTGGCAATCCTGATGCTTTGGGGGAAGTAGAAATTGGATTTCGCAAATGACGAACACTTGCTCTTCTCGTACGACTCTGGTCGATGGAGGGGGAATTTTGCACACAGAGCGTCGAAGCAGTGCCACGATCTTCAAAGACTTTTCCATTAGCGACTTTGTCAATTTTCATTACGCCCGAGGTTCTCAGGAGACGGCGAAGGCGATGAGAGGAATACATTATGACTTCAGCTTCCACCGCGATGAGCCACCACCCCTCGCCATGGTACTTCTAATTCAATGCGAGTGTTGTGCTTCATAAAGCTTGCAAATTTCTGTCTTCGGGCGACTGTGTGTCCAATTCTCTGATGACACAACACGCGAGACCTGGTCGCGCCCCTGCCTTCAACATCTCCTCTGCACGCGGGCCAAGTCCCAAGCCGTCTGCTCGAGATCCACAACTATCGTCTGCTTGCCTCTTAAAGTCGAGATGGATTGCTGTTTTGGCGGGGAATGGCTCAAATGGCCTCCCTGTTTACTTAATGGCCACATATCGATCAGTGTATAGGAATGTGAAAGTAGGACCATAAACATCTGCTTAGATTAATTAATATCAAATAAATTACGACCGGTATGAACCGCACGTCTGTACGGCAGTTAATTTTTGGCACGTGCTCACACGTGGAGCGTGTCCCGAGGTCTATCGACCGGCTTGTGGGCAGGTGTAGATTGGTCATAGTTATCGCTCATAATAGAGCTATTTACAAAGGACGTTAATTGAAAAGCTGAATAGACACCCAAATGACTAGGAAACATCAATTTCGAACATAATTTGATTACTAAGACATTTCAAGATTTCCAAAGAGCTGAAAAGAGGCGACTTCCACGAAATGGCGTGGATGAGGTGAGAGGAATCTCTCATGCAATGGTCCATTATTCGTAGACGGCGAGCTTCCCGAGATGGGCTATGTCTGTTCACAGATCACGCTACGTCCTCTGACCCAAGGAGTGAACTAACCCACCCTCCTGACCGGGGCAGTCTCGCGTGGAGTAGCGGCAACTCCACAATAATGCAAATCAATACCGAGGACTTTAACCAAGTTGTCTGAAACTGCTAGCTTGTGGAATCAATGGACCCCCCTCTGACATCCCGAGCCTGAATCATAGCCGCTCCATGTCCTATTAGCAACACTTCTGCTTCTGTTTGTGGTGTGGGGAGCACGGCGTTAGCCCTTTGGACTTCTGACCAGAAGCGTGAATTGTTTGCCGTCAGAGTGTGGCCTCCCAAAGATTCGTGCCGCTGGTCAAAACGTGTGGTCTGTTCATCAGCATCGCCACGATGGGTTGTGAGGAGCATTCTAAATGACCAAAAACAAAGTCCTTTTTCCTGGCAGTTGTGTCCATTAACAGATGATAGATTTCATGTTGTTGATGTTTAATATAAAAGGCGATTCATCTTACGGCTGCTCATATTGATTTTGTCTTTACAGCCAGCAGACATCAAAACACGACAGTCACACTTTTTGCAACAGCCAGTTTCACTGGGCTTTGAAGGTTCAGAGATGTTTTCCTGCGAGATATAGACATAATTAATATGACATGTGAAATATTCAGAAAATGTCACTTGAAATTATATCAACTACGGTGTCATCCTGTTGCAGATGGTCATTTCGAAAACAAATGTCTACTTCGACACCATCGATGTTCTAATTTGCTTTCTGAAGTTTGTTTTGTTCAGTCAGTTGTTTAAGGCTGCACCCCGCAAAATTACAGCAATGTGTCTGTAAGTAATATAGTCTGGGCTGACTGCAATCGTGTGTTCCAATTGGGGTACTCACATGGGATACGACGACATGCATTAAAGCAGCGTTTAAAATTCCCGCCTGCCTGACCGCCCGGAACGGTCTATTTTCATCTCGGACGGTCAAATATCAAAAGTACCCTGTCCGGTGGTCTGGCAGATATTTTACCCCTAAGAGTAAATATTTCATAATATCAGACAGGTTCTCGTGTCGTCAGTTTTAGGTGTTTAAGGTATTATGAAAATTATGTTAAACTATATACAATTGTACAGTTCATGTTACGATAACCAATCATAACACATGTACTTTCAGTTTACCCAAACCCGGCGCAAGGCCTGTTAGTGCTATGTAGTTCGTTGCGATGCATCAAAACTTGTTAACAGAAAACAAGCCAATACACAATAAATACATAATGCATTTATTTTTGAATAGCTAAACATATACATTACCACCATTTGCTTATGTTAAACACTGACAAGATAACCATGCAGGATAGCTGATATCGATGGACATAACAATATGTTAAGTAAGCTATGTAAGATGCAACGTTCTGTGATTACGCTCTCAGACACATCAATGAAATACTGGAACCCCTGATATAAACTTTGCTATAAACACCCAGATCAAGTGCTTCACTGTCAGTTGTATACATCTATAGCTAAGGTTTAAATATAGTAATTAGTTATCATGAATTGGGGCATTATTTCTGTGTTTGGCCAAAACAAAGTGAAGGAAATATTTCCATCGCCACAGGGGTTTGTTCCGAAGTCAGACAGTCACTCCTTATTTTCCGCATATTTAAACTTTAGTCTTCAATTTAGGGTATGGTTTTAATATTTTAATGTCACCGGTTATTTTCTTTCATTTGCTGCCTCAAAACATGAGCATGTCCCCTTTAGGTATTTAAAATAGAGAAAGAAAACTTTCCTGTCAACTGGCCATATATATAATGTGGAAGTGATGTGAAACATGTCTTGTGGCTTTATTGACGTGACCATTCAATGTCACATTGCTATAAATCATACACTTTGCGTTTACGTATGAACTATCAACCGGATATTGTTTGAAATGACTTACATCACACTTGCTGGTTCTGCCAATGGTCGCCCAATCACGCTCCTTGGTTTTCAGGTGTGGTTCCAGAACCGGCGTGCTAAATACCGCAAACAGGAGAAACAGCTGGCCAAGTCCCTGTCTCCAGTCATACCCACCTGCAACGGCATGATGCGCAACATCTACCCCACCAACAGCCGCCCCTACGCCTACCCCAGCCCAGCCAACGTAAACATGAACACCATGACTCGCTACCCTCAGATGAACTCCGGCTACTCACCAGCCATGGCGCAGTTCTCCTCGATGGGATCTATGCCCAGTTCCAACATGGCATCCATGACCATGCCACGACAGGTGCAGCAGTTCCCCATGGCCACCGACTACAACCTCGTCAGCCAGATGGTAAGCACCACCGTCCAGAGACATCATCAACTATACCCGTGTACAGATCGTCCCTTTTAATATTCCTGGGAGTGATGGTTTTCAATTATTTCATGAACCAACCGTTTCTCCGAGAAAAACCTCCTCGTGGTTCATCCTGAATCTAAAGGGGTGCTCGTGTGTGTGCGTGCGTGTGTCTGTGAGTGTAATTTTGCCAAAGCTATATTGATTACTGTTACATGTTGAAAAGAGCTTTCATTTCGACGTTATTCAGTTGTAATCTACTAGTATTCTGATTTATTGTAAATTATTTTTAGGATAAATACTAATCAAACCAGGTCGAACAAAGCTTGACTTTATCATGTGGCTGTCGTTATTCTAGATTGTCTAGTTTTCAGTCGTATATAATGGTATGTGACTAGAAAATGAATATTGGTCATCAAAAGAAGCCTTTACTTTATACGGTTACAATAACATCGAATGTGAAGATGTATGTTCATGACGTCCAACTCTTGTTTCAGGAAAATCCCGAAGAGGATTGGTACAACAAAAGTCTGACAGCTCTGCGCATGAACAACACACATCCGGGTGCCCTGTCTAACTCAGTGCTACAGTACCAAGCTCAAGTTTAGTTAGCGGCCATCTTGAATTCCCACAGACAATCATAACTGACGTTGGTGTTTGTGTAACACGTGCCAAATACAGTTCGGTATTGGATAGTGCTGTTTGGGTATACCCTCGTCTCACAACCACAGATACAATCTTCCAGTCAACAACCTTTATCATCCAGTTCACCCAAGAATGTAATGACCAACATGATGCTCTCGGTTTGAAGAAGTTTCATAAAAAGTATCATTATACTCATCCTCGAAAAGAAAGGTCACCATACCTTGTTCTGTTCTGATAAATACCTTGGAGCTATTCGTCAGCGTCACTATTCCAATCTATCTTACCACTGACGTAGCGCAGAATTTCTGCCGCTCAATGTAACATAATTGGACGGCTGTTTTAAATGTCATGTAATTTTACTAGGGTGAAATAAGTGATTGCAGCGATTTGGTTCAGGGAATATTTTCACAAAAGAATAGGGACAAAATACGCTGGATTATCGAACAGGTATTACACTATGTTGTTATATGTGTACATGTCCAACCGTGACCTTTATACTGACCGTGTTCAGACACTACTGCAAGACCCTTCTACTGCTACTAGTGCAGCGTTGTGAAACAGCGTACGTTAATACTATACCTAGTCGAAATGTTCTCTCTCTGTCCAGGGACCTCAGGTTCAAAGACAATAAGTAAAATGTTTTTCGTCTGAACATTCATAACTGGCACACTTCGCGTCCCTTTAATCAAACTGTCAAATTTCAGAATGTACATATATTTATTTCCCTCCAAAAAGTAAAATCATCGGCGTAGTCCCTGGCCATGATATCGCTGGAATATGACCAAAAGCAGTGTACTAACATACTGTCAGTCACTCAAATTATTCAGGGGACTGAACTTCTAGTGCTCGATGGCGCCAAACGTCGCAATACAACTTGTCTGCGTTCGAACCCTAGATTCACGGATGTGGTTCTTGGAACGTCTTCAACACACGTGTTCGTTGGTTACACCATGGTCACGAAACGTTACCGATGTGGGTCCTCTTGGTCCCCTCTCCCTCAATATTTAGCTGAAATGTTAATGAAAGTGGCTTTGACTACTCACTTTGAACTTACCCTTTCCATCACAGATGGCATTATAGTACGCTTAAACGGGGTTGTGCAATAAACTCAATAACAGATTACAGTATTATTTACACGTTATTGTGTGATGAGCCATCAGTTTTGTATATTGAACATGTATCTATAATTCAGTGACTGACATTTTATGTCAATTGTACCACTCAGTATTCACATATAAGCTGTAAATGTTCAAATGCTACATTTCTCCGCTTCAAACCGGAGTTATATTCACCAGTCATATGTATACATGGATATTGCTAAATTATAAGTATACTATTTATTTGTTATTTATATTTATCTGTTTGCATTGTGATTAAATAGTTTATTCCGTAATATAAAAACGACATATTGATAATTGTACATAGAAATGTTCTGAACACCCTTGTAAGGATAACGTACAGAGCCATACTCATCTCTTTAAATAAGTATCTCTATATAATAACCCTGTCACAGCACACATATTACCCTTCAAATACATCATCTCATGAACAAGATACATATTGACCTCAATTCCTTTTCTCCTATTATCTACACAAGCTCCATTTGAAAAATTCACAAAAATACAACAATTCTACGAGAAAACCATTATTATGTACATTCAACTTAATATATTACACGATATCTATTCTGCTTAAACAAACCACCATCGTGGCGCACGTTCTTCACACTAATGCGTCTATGACAGTTAGGGCTGATGCTTCCTTGTATATACCTACAAGATGTTCTCCATGCTAGTCGGTGTTCCTGTCTCCGTAAATACATGTCGTGCATCCCGTCTCATTATGTTATATGTTCAAGTCTTTCAATGTTCACATAGTTTCTACATTGTAGACGACCAGTACGGTTCTAGTTTTCAAATGACCACTTTCTCAATAAAATGAGGAAACCTACCATTGCTTTTCTTTGTCTTTTTGGGGCGGTGGGGTAGCCTAATGGTTAAAGCGTTGGCTCGACTCGCCGAAGACCCGGGTTCGATTCCCCACATTGGCACAATGTGTGAAGCCCATTTCTGGTGTC
>VKKT01003142.1:36960-47458 GCA_008038995.1 Haliotis laevigata | reverse complement strand
ACCCAGACCATCCTGTGCATGCACTGATACATACTAATGATAATCTTGGAAGCATTTCAACTGATTAAGTTAAGTTGAAAAGTTAATTTCAGCAAATATCATAGATGCAAATGCAGACGACAGCACTGGAACTAATTGGATTTTCTTGATCAAACATTGAAATGATAAATAACAAATATGGCAATAATTCCATGAAAAGCTGATAGTAAATACAAAACCTCAATACCAGAGAACAACAATCCATCTCAGTTCCATGCAAAACTGATTCCACTGGGCTTAAAACACTAAATAGTGGTGAAAAGTTTATGAAAGGATCACTTACAATCACTGATAACGCCAAGTCTTCATTTCAAATAATCACCTTCAGCCACAATTTATTGATCAAAAGACAGTTCTGAAAGTACTACTTATGCAAATATTATACTAATCATGACCATTATTACATAAAGTGTGATAGGGCGCAACATATAACATATTAAACTTAATATTCCCACATATAGATGATTTCCCAAAACCACAGAAGAAAATATGTCAAATATTTCCCTACTGAAAAAGTTCCACAACTTCTTAAAAATAAATATATCTCAAGAGTGACCAATGTATTTGAAGTAATGTATGCTTGATGAAACTTATGATATCCTGTTCAACCAATGTGTCCAAGCTTGAATCATTTATCAAAAATAATTTACTGATCATTACACTTCATCAGTTCCGGTGAACTTCTCTACATCAGCATTATTCCAGGATTGACTTTCTTTAACAATCAAACAATCTTTCAAATTCAATATTCATTAGTTTGGCATTAGGTGTGGTACATACCTCTACCAAATACAACCTTCACAATCATTGGCATATCTACCAAATCTTCCTACAATCAAGTACAACATACAAACTATACACCAAATATTCAAACAAGTCTGGTCAGTTGAAATCCTTCCACCTAAGTCAAAAATATTTTGAACACTTCAGATGCTGTTACTGCTTTTGAACTAAAATAATGAAATCAACATTGTATAAATTACATTTGAAGCTGGTTCATCCAGAAAACACAAAGTCTTTCCAAGAAACTGTGTCGAACTCAAACAGTATTTGTAACAAAGATGACCGTCCAACTGCTGATTACTGCTGTGGAGGTTGTGTGGGTGGGGGCTTCTGCTTTTCCTTATCTTGGGCACGTTTAAACTCAGCATACTCAATGTACCCATCCCCATTCATATCATTTTCTTTCAGAACAACATCAACGATATTGGAAATTTCATCATCAGTGAAGACTTTCACTTCTGGTGGAGGTGCTGAACTGTCCTTGCTGCTCTGTTCTGAAAGAAACCAATAAAACGCTGTCAGGTGGAGCTTCACTGGTCACAACTCTTCGCTCAAACTTTAAACAAGAGTTATCTAATCTTCACCTTTAATGTCACTCCGTTAACAGAAAACTGACATCAGAATCGGAGCTCTCTACAATTCCGTTACTGTTTTCAAGGATGCCCAGGGATTTACCGTGAGTCCTGTATTTGAGGGTATCATACTCTTAATTTACAGAGGTCCTGGACTACAAAATGGGGGTCCCAGACACTTAAATATTATTATTGATACTATGTTGTAATTTTGTTGTAATTCAATTACTGTCATTGTATAGTGTATCATAACCATCACATTGTTACAGTAATTAAATTGCAAATGATACCATAAGTGATAACTTATTGTTACTTGATTGAAATTTTCACAAAAAGTATATGGACTTTTTCTGCGTCCCTGTGGATGCGCTAATGAATTTCGTTGCATCCATTGTCAATTTTTATGCGTATAGGATGCAGGGATTCGCGTCCTGTTAATCCCTGATGCCTTTGTCAAATAGGCAATAGTCCTTCAAATATGTGTAATTTTAGTATAATTTTAGTAATCATGACTAATGTTATGACTGGTCAAAAATGATGTAAGTTTAACTAAACTCTCCATGGACATTACAAAAAAATGTTTAACCATTTTTTCATTATGAATGTCCGATCTATCATTGTCATTTTGATTGACCACGATTTTACCACATTCTTTCTCTGTCTTTCAGAAAAGTTCAATCATGATGAAGCATGTTTAGTCACATCAAGACAACAACGGAGTTTCATCCTATATGGTGGTACTGTATCCTCTCATTCATTTTGATTACCAAGGTCCAACCATCTGAGGGCCTGGGATTTGGGGCAAAAATACTTTTGTTCACTAAATTACTCAAAAGGATAATTTTTGTCTTTAGTTGTACCCCCAGATAATTTTTTTAGCATGATGTCCTGAAGAAATATGTTGAAACAGAAAAGAAAACTGTTTATCTGCCATCAGAAAAAGAAATTGAAGAAGTCACCAAATAGATATTCATCGCTAGCAAAAATGGCATGTTTACAGAATGTCACATGGTTGGACCCATGTTTCCAGATATTGTCAGTGACCCTACATGGTCTACAGGACAACATATAGGTAGCTAAATGATCCAGGAGCCCTTAGCAGTGACACATACGACAACTGACAAACAAAAGAATAGGTGGATACAGTAACCATAGCTAGGGTTGACCCCACAAGCACTCTATGCATCACAGATGGCACAGGACGAAGCTTCCAAACAGAAAGGGCAAAGAAAGTAAAACCACTTGGCAGCTGCCAGCATGCACATGCTTATTGTATCTAGATTCTTCATGAATAGAATCAGTCAAAAGGCTGAAACAAGAATGTTGTCAGTCTAGTTGCAAATGTGAAGGATCCTGGGTAGGGAAAAGAGAAAGACATTCCTTTTCTTTATACATCTGAGGACATTTAGCCATTGTCTGTTATGCTCACATGTTGAATTAATTGTTAAAGTAAAATTAAAAAGTTTTACAGATTGGGTTTTTCTGGTGTAGACTTCCAGCCTCTTCCCATGTAAGTTACAAATGGAAAAAAAGGAAATCCCTCTCTTTTCAAATCCTGGATCCACCTCCTTTGCTCATACAAATGCAGACATTATAAATATAATTATGACTAAAATAAACACATAATATAATTTAAAAGTATGATTAGCACAAAATACATGATGACAACACTGAAACCACAAAAATCAATTTAGGGCAGGATTAGGAATGAAAGTGTAAGTATCAAGCTTATACTATAGAGTTTAATCTGGTCAAAATAGAGTATCTATCTAATGTTTATTTCACCACCACCAGAAACCAGTTGATATTGCCCACTTGCACTAACCTCACAACTTGCAGGATGTGTTAACAACAGGACGGGTATTCCACATGCACCATATATTAAACATATACTGTCAGTTTGTATTGACAATAACAACTCAAAAAGAGTGAGTGAGTGAATTCAGTTTTACGATGCTTTTAGCAATGTTCCAGCAATATCACTGATGGGGGACACCATGAGCGAAATCGAACCTCGGTCATCAGCGTGACAAGTAAACGCTTTAACCATTAGGATACCCCCACCACCCTCTCATAAAGAATGAGTGAGTGAGTATGTTTTTACACCATTTTTAGCAATATTCCAGCAGTATCACAGTAGGGGACACCAGAAATGGGCTTCACACACTGAACCCATGTGGGGCATCGACCCTGGGTCTTAGATGTGACAAGCAAACGCTTTAATAATTAGGCTACCCCACGCCCACTCATAAAGAAAAACAAAGAGATTGGTGTGTATGTTGACCTGGGTGCCGTTGTACAAAGCGATCTTAGCACTAAGGTGACMGTAACTCCCATTCCTTAACATAGGCTTAAGGTAGCCTTAGCGCTAAGGTTGTTTTATACAACGGCACCTAGGAGTATAGTAGTGAGTATAGCAGTAGTGATATCCATAGTGTTGTACACCTTACAAAGTTATATTATTTGAATCTGAATTGAATCAAAATTTTACAAGTAACAACTAGTTTGATCACAAAAATAAACATCAAAATAATTAATATATCCTATGGAGGAAAACTTAGACACATCATTGACATGAACTCTGTTATGGAAGTTGTAAAATGTCTGTCACATTCTGTAAGAATACCAACTACAAGCTTGTGTTATTTCTGTAACAATTTACACAGTTACAAACCAAGTGATATGAAAACAATACTAGTATCAGCAGATAATATACATGTTTATTGACAGGAACTCATAAAATAGCTTCTTACACATAAAAACACCCATCCGTAACAACCATACTCCACATATTATACCACTCAAGGCCTTAAAGTAAATTCTCACAGCTATCATAAATAACACGATTAAATACACCATTACAACCTAAAAATGTACCACTAAAATGCTTTCCCCATTTTGATAGCATATTTGATTTCAAAGAATTCTACATAACCATCATCATTAACATCTGGTTTTAAACCATGGTCAATAGCCTCAGCTAACTCTTCATCAGACAAAACCTTGGTTGGAGCCGACTTATCATTATGTTCTGAAAGTTGAGAAAGAAGGCTTCTTATCAGACATGAGAAGTAGGAAACACTGTTCAAAGGGATTCAAATAGAAAGAAACCAAAAAACAGAATGGTATGACATACAGTGAAGTCTTCATGACTGTCACCTAAGTTTGAGACATAAGACATCACACAGGACGAATAATGGCACATGCAATGTTGCACAAAGACACAATGCTATACACAAAACATAGAAATACACTATTGCAAAAGTATGGAAGGACAATACAACACTCCCATAACAACCATGCAACAACACATGCCTCCATGACCAGATATTTGGTTGATTTCATCTTGATTTTATGTATCAACAGATTAAGAATTTCAGAAGAATATAATTTAATATTTATTGAGTTAGAAATGCTTATTTGGTCATAAGATATACCGGTATATTTACTGGCTGTTGCCATGTGTTAGATACCCACCTAGCTCATTATAAAACACTAAGTAGTTGATATTTTTGACGGGGCATACAATTTTGAAAGGAGACATGATATTTTTTCAGATACGTAGAAATATTTCTTCTACAAAATTCACCTTGCAACAATTTATTTTCGTGGCAAAATATGTTTTTCACCTAGTTTTATTTACCCTTTACAAAACAGCCTCGTCACGCTTTCTTTGCCAATGCATTCAAGCAGCAAAACTCTTTCCATATTCACAAGGAATCGTAGCCAGAAGTAGTGCTACGTGTTGCATAACCACATATTTTCCTATAATTCAATCTCCTGACCCTTTCTGAACCCTTGGTACTGTCATCTACTACTGTTGTTTCCTTCCGTACCTGGTGATCAAATTATACATCAACATTCCTCTCATACCCTTCCATCATGTCCCTAACAGCTACTTACAAATGAGCATGTGTATCACAAGGTTCCTTATGTGAACATGGTTTATCCAAGCAGTAAAGCAGCTAACAAATAGTAGAAACTACTTCTGTAGTAATAGTAGTAAACCCTCCAGTCTACTCTCACGTCTGCATCAAATCATTTCAACAACTGCCCACTACATGTCCTTCATATACATCTGATTGAGAACTCCACCTCTACCAACACATTATAAAGCCCACTACCATCATATCTACATGACATCCGTCATTCTGGGGGATTTGTCTCCCATTTGTGGTTGAGACCCTCAGCCCCTACACCAGCTCCCAGAGCCTGATATAACATGCGCCCAGGGCGAAGAGTTTGTGGCCATGCATCCCTCCTCCTCCCAGCTCTCTTCCATTTGGCGCAGTAATTCAATTACCTTTTCTGTCACTCGGCTGGGCTAAGGGACTGGAAAGCCAGGGGCTTTTACACCCAGCCGTACTCAGGCGCTCAGAGAGCCTCAAAAGGATGCTCTTGTGTCCATACACCTTCAACACTCCGACATGCTTTAATCGCCTCACAAAAAGACGCTCAGGCTATTTCCGAGCCCATTTCCGAGCTGTTGTTAAAACTTAGACACTGCCTGCTTAACAAGGCTTCAAAATCTGTAAAACTCATGTCTTTCAAAGTTCAATAAAGGTTCTTGAGATAAAAAGCATTTATGTATGGAGACATCTGCGTTTTACTGATTGTGTTGCCATGTATGTCTGATACTGTAGTGGTCGATATTTCAAAAACTTAGTTTAAAAGGTCAAAACTAATTATGCTGATAGTAGGTGAGTCACCAAACATCACAGTAGAATAGGTTCTAGATTCTAACAGTACGAAAATGGACATGAAGTATGAAAAGTTCAAGATGAGTTCATCTTGTTCACAGGGAACCTACCTGACCCAAATCTCTCAGAATTGTTTGTTTTCATTCACGGTTGCCAAACTTTGAAAACTTCGACCTAATCATATACCCTTCACTTCAAAAGTTCAGACTTTTAAGCAGCAGATTTAGAGTAAATGAAAAGAAAGCAGTCAAGAAAACAGACTGAGTACTTACAGATGCCCAAGCATCAGGACAGGATTTTATTACATAAGGTATACCAACTCTATATGGAGTATGGCATTCAAGCCAACAAGTTTCAAATCTGTTCCAATCTTATCACTGTTTCAAACTCTTTGCCTCAAAATGGGACACATTTCTTTATATGAGTATCACCCAAAATATATGGACTATATGCTGTGATGGAGGGATAGTACATGCCAAGCAATACAAAATGGCCATGTATATTGCATTATATTGGTGAAACCTTTCACTTAGGCAACACTGTCTTTACTCTTTGAGGTATTGTGAGTGAGTTTTAGTTTTACGTCGCTTTTACCGATATTCCAACAATATCACGGCGGGGGACACCAGAAATGGGTTTCACACATTGTACCCATGTGGGGATTCGATCTGGGTCTTCAGCATGACAATCGAACACTTTAACCACAAGGCTAACCCGCCCCCCTGAGGTATTGTGAATGTGTGAGTGAGTTAACTGGGTTTTGCACCACTTTTAAGTATTATCTCAGTTATAAAGATGTATGTTTAAAGTGAATGGTAAGTCAGACTTAAACCACTCTGATGAAGCCCTCAGATGTATGTGAACCAAAACTAATAATCAGGGAAAAGCTAAGATTTGAACCAAGGATCAAGGGACACAACCTGCAAGGTCAGTCCCAGCACCTTAGGCAACTGGGACATACAAAGAAGTTTAATATATTATCCATCTTTTGTGCTTTAGATACTTTCAACAACTTACAACTCAACCCTGCAGGTTTGGAAACAATCCCCAAATGGAAAAATATCCAAGTTCATTTTGAGCAGCTAATGTTGTTATGGCTTTGTGAAGGTGATGTTTTACTGATACACTGACTGACTGACTGAATTTGGTTTTACGCCGCTTTTAGCAATATTCCAGCAACATCACGGCAGGGGACACCAGAAATGGGCTTCACACATTGTACCCATGTGGGTTTACTGATACAAGGACCAACAAAGAGGAAACAACCTTTATGCATAACTCTTACATTATTGGATGGCATGTAAAGTTGAAAGACCTTTTTTTTCAAATCCTAACTTTCACCAACATGATAATGTGTATTACGAGATTCCCTGTGATGGGCCCTCTGTTTTTGAATCCTTAATAACCTTTGGTATATAAGTCTAACCATGATAACACTACCACTGTTCAACAAACACACTGATATTGACTTGTCACATGAAAATACAATATCTTGTTTTTCATAACGTTTTTGTCAATTTAACATTTAGTAACCAATAATGTCTGTATATAGTCTATTATCACGTCAAACACTAAACACAAATCAATCAAATCAATCATGAAAGTACTTCACACATTTTAAATTATTTGATTAATTGAAAGTTAACATTTGCATCAACTAATCCTCTTCCCTTCCACATATGACTTCGTGGAGCGGAACAAGTGCTCGACTCTCAACTCATGGGACATTATGCTCCGCTGCCAACAAAACCAGATTTCACAGCGATAGTAATTAAAATTTAGTAACCTGGTTGTCTAACTAGTGGGGCGTGGCCAATGGTCCCTAAGGAGCACGGCTCCGGGAGGGGCTATTATCGCTGTCAGAGACGGGATCAAGAGGAAGGGAATTAACGGATCATTTCAATTAGGGCTAAACAAACATCCCTGACACGGGATTTGGTTGAGGATAAGTGCTGAACAAAAACATCATGTAATATTCTTATTACATCTTACACACTTGATGTTTCTTTTGTTTTGATTGCTGGTACTTGATTATGTTGTCAAATGGGGTGAAAGGGGAAAAAAGGGGAAGAACTTATGTTCATTATCATCATAATCATAATAATTGATCTTCTAAATTTACTCATCAATAATATAATCTACTCCAAACCATAGTGGTATGTAAATACATTCTGTGACTTAAGTTGCCTGAGCAAAGCCAGAGTCTACTAACTTTACTCTCAGTCAAGTATTTTCGTCCTTATTCTAAGAGTATAATTTACTGGAAATAACTGCAGGATCTGGTCCAGTAGATTAGTAACTTTACACTCGGTCAAGTAAGTTTGGCTAATTTACTTCCTTATTCTCAGAGCATAATTTACTGTAAAAAATTCCAGGCTATAGTCCAATAGATTACATACTATCAGGCATAGGCTGTAGACAATTGACTGCACTTAAACAATGGTTCAGTGCATGGGATATGCTTGCTCCCTTTGGGGTGAACATTAAGAAACACATCTTACAACAAGCATGAGGCTCAGAACCTACTCCATGATGCCATACATCCCAACCAAGTCATATTGTTTCTTTTGATGATGAACATATTGCAGACAATCTAAACAAGAAGCTTTCATTTGTTGAAAATAATGATGTGTGCTAAATCTCCATAAACACACTATGTGAAGGATTTCATCAGAGCTACCGATTCCCAATTATTGAATGAACAATGCTATGACACATGCTTGCAATTCTTCCTTAAGTAGTTGGACTTTGGCTTTACATACTGCTAAATCTATAAATTTATTAATGCAAATTAGCGCAAACTATCATGATTATACTTGATAGCAACAGATTTCACAAAACCTTTGCTTTCAAACTTACTATTTTCAATACATCTAACAATGAATACTAGTACATTTTAAGTTTTAGAGAAAATGTACCAATATTATATTTTCTACATATGAACCACAAACAAAAGAATATTTCCAGGTTCTAGGTTCACATGGTATAAGCAATTAAATAACAAGATGATTACAAAAGTTTGATAGAACATATTTTCATAAACTTCACAATCAAGGTGGTGTTATCCCCTCATTTCAAGTACAACATGGCATTCTTATTGAAAATCAGTAACAATTAATATTATTTGACGTTGAGACAAACTGCAGACATACATTTATATAGTTAAGCCTTGAATATCTGAAAATACCTACAGGTATTAAAACCTCAATGTCACAGTGTCTGTTGCCTTCAAACAGTCCCCTAAATTGAAAGTGACACTGTCATTAGTTACAGCTAGTATGCTTAAGATCCCTATGGCCCTAGGCTACTGACTAGATATTGACGACCTATTGACAACCTCTGTTGCTTTCATTTTCAACAGCCTCACGGTGATGGTACTGCCGGACAAGACACTGAGTCAGTCCTTCTGTTTAAACTGTAGGTTTCCTTTGAAAAATAGATAAAAACACCTTACACAAAGAAGGCTGACAAATAATAAGCTGACAGCAGGTTGGTTATGAGGTTAGGACAAAAGTTGTTATAATTAATTATACATGTCATGTTTTCTTATGATTTCTTACTCAAAGTGAATTTAGAACTGCAGTAATTCTGATCTGATACTTTGATTGATGCACCAAAAATTCAAGAAAAAATTCCATGATAAAACTCTTTATCAATAAAATGTAAAAATATATAGTTATGGACAAAAAAACTTTAAATGTTTAAATATACACAAAATTCTTTGCAAGATAATTCGATAGAATACTGATTAACACGAAATGATTCATTTATACATAACAGACAGCTATAATTAGAGTAAGTCAAAGAAACACATTAAATCACTGTATCTCATTTGTATTTCATTGTACATGAAGCCAAAAAACTTCAGACGGTGATAGATAACATTCCCCTATCTTCTACAAAACTACTGAGGACCATGCACAGATGAAAACAAGGTGTGAACATGTTTTCACACTGCAGTCCTGTATTAATTACATGTAGTACCATTGCATATTGTAAGCATTGTCTCATGCATAACAGTCCATCTCTGAAGCTCATACTTCCAAAAAGATCTTTTTTTTTAAATGTGTGTGATTTTTTTTCAAACTTCTAATTTTGATGACTCAGTTGTTCCAGATGTTCCTGAGGAAATGTTCAGAAACTAATTTTGCATGATGCTTGAACTGAATGATGTCTCACTGATGTAATGCTGATTACTGCCCAAAATGATCTCTCTATGTTGGATAAAAAAAATTGATGCCTAAACATGTCATTGATATGTTGTCATTTGGTCAATACTAACTGTTCTTAAAGTTATATATCCTTTAGGGGTTCTGTATGATCCTGAACGTTATCATTCAACGATATCTGAGTGAGTGAGTGAGTGAGTGAGTGAGTGAGTGAGTGAGTGAGTGAGTGAGTGAG
>VKKT01003141.1:60003-70970 GCA_008038995.1 Haliotis laevigata | reverse complement strand
ACCCGGGTCTTCGTCGTGACGAGCCAACGCTTTAACCACTAGGCTACCCCACCGCCCCCATGAGTTAGAGACCACAGTGACACTGCTGCAGTATTACTTACTCCAGTGTAAAATTCAGTTGTTAATTTGTGTACAGCACAGGCACCTAAATAATTATTTACAAACAACCAAGAGCCTATGAAGATCAGGGATAAAAATATTTTTCATCATACATTGGCATTAAGGAGATCGAGGGGTCTGGTATATTTCTCAACTATATACCAGTTTAAACCTCCATCAGCTGCAATAATAAATGGAGCATTAAACAACAACAGTACAAATAGAAAACCAAGTGAATAACGCTCTATCTATAATAAGATAAGTGGTAAAATACTCTACTAAACTCATAAATGAGAACAACAAGACGTTCCCTAAAATTATTTTTTTCACCCTGTTTATTAATTTTTTATTCGTCTTACAAATCAGACTCATTTACACTTGTGCCAATCACCATCTGAAAAGCAAACTGTATTGTTATTATTGCATATACATGTATTTCTGTCTTCCAGGAACTACATAGCTAAGGAGGAAAAGGAACATGAATTCAGGGATTCAATCAAGTCAAGATTGGTTGTGGCTCAGGTTAGATCATCACCATACAGTCTTACAATGATTTAAACAATGTGGCTTTATGGTGGAGTTAGTAAGTGAGTGAGTGGGTTAGGTATTATGCCACTTTTAGCAATATTCCAGCAGTATCACGGCGAGGGACACCAGAATTGGGCTTCACACATTGTACCAATGTGGGTAATTGAACCTAGGTCTTCAGCATGACGACGAACGCCTCAACCACTAGGCTACCCCACCGCCCCACGGCGGAAGGAGTATTGCATCATTAATGCGTATGTTTGTGAAAATTGATAGAATCGTAGATTTGGACAAATACAGATCATTCTTTAGCTTGTCTTGAATTCAACATTTGAATGCAGTGAAAACAACCTGTAAGAAAACACTATGGTTACATTTCACCTGGTATTCAGAGGTAACATTTCGATACTTTGAAATGTGCCCATTTGTTTGTATTGATACTACATGTAGGATAGAGGTTCACAAAATGAAAATGGACAAAATGGCTCCTCTTTCACACAAAAATATATTGATTGACCTTTGCACTGCTGACCAGATGAATAATTTCTTGTATAAACAGTGTTCTCATTGTCCTCCAGAAGTTAGCTATGGTAATTTGTGCTTGGGACTGCCAGAGTAGATCTATACTGATATTTTGATGGGGATGTGATTTTTAGCTTAAGAAAATATCATCGAAAATGGTCCTGAATCTTCAGTGTATTCAAGCAATTGCTGAACATATTCATATTCTAATAATTAAAGGGTTGGTGGGGCAGCCTTGTCGTTAAAGCGTTCGTTCTTCACACCAAAGGTCCGGGTTTGATTCCCCACATGATTACAATGTGTGAAGCCCATTTCTGGTGTCCCCTGACTTGATGTTGCTGGGATATTGCTAAAAGTTGTGTAAAACTAAACTCACTCACTCAGTAACTGAAAGACATTTACACATTAAGATGTTTACAGATATCAAATTGAATAGAAAACACATTTTGACACCGTGATATTGCCGGAATACTGCTGAAAGTGGCATAAAACCTCACTCACTCACTCTCTCGTAATTTTTTTTAAAGGTGAGCACCAGAACCAGATCACACTTCTCTGTTTCTCTTTACAGGTGGTTGAGTCAGTTCAGAGTAATGCAAGGCTGACATTTGATTATGTCATGCTCATCTTCCTAGCAAGGTGAGAAATCTTCAGTGTAGATCTTTTACCCTCAGTTGTTACTTACTGGCAAACAAGGATAAGTTGGACCGGCACAGAGAACGTGTTTACAAGAAGTAGGCAGTGCAGGGCAATGAGCAAACCCATTTAGTTTGTGAAAGGTAGAGCAGATGTAGGCTAGTGCACGTGCATTGCATGACAATGAAATTTATTCCGCGCGTAGCTGCACACGCCTTGCTCCTTGCTTCACCCATCGCACTACACTTGATACCGGACAACCTGGGCCCCTTCGCTAGCAATGGCAAGGAGTGGGCAGCACTCATACATGCTAATACGGGTCAATTGTCAGGTTGGTGCCCAACTTATCCTTTATTGCCAGTAGTTCGATTGATTCTTGTTCGTTTGGGTGTGTTATTTTCTCCATCAGATATCCAGTCCTTGCAGGCATTCATGATATGTGGCCCAGAGAAATCTAAACATTTAGCTGTACTATTCTTAATTCCGGCATTCTGACTGGTCTGCTAAAATTATTTGAAATATGTCAGACCAAGTATGAGAGAATCACAGTGAAAGGAAAGAAAGATTTCTTCAGAAATACCTCTTTTCAATTTTCTTTTATTTCTAGTTCATGTTGGTAATGAGTGAAAGTGATGGTCTGGATTTTGATTTCCAAATTCACTCACTCATTCAAAACATACTCAGTAACTGAAAGAGGGGCCGCATGGTCGCCTAGTGTTTAAAGCATTCACTTGTCACGCCAAAGACCTGGGTTTGATTCCCCACATGGGTACAGTGTGTGACGCCCATTTCTGGTGTCCCCTGCCTTGATATTGCTTGGATATTGCAAAAAGTGGCGTAAAACTAAACTCACTCACTCAGTGACTGAAAGACCTTTACTCATGAAAGATGTCATTCTCCTCCCACAGAGGTTACTTGTCATATCTTCCTACGAACCACTGTTCTAATACAGACATATTTCCCGGTTCTCGGAAAATCACCTAGCGGCAAAAAATCGCAACACGCATTATCTCCCTTCTTTCTATCCAATCAGAACACGCATTGCATCGACTTCTGACAGATTCCTGACAGACTCTCCTGCTTTCTCTGTACCTGGTGGTTGTGTTTCAGCTGGATAGCTGCTCTGGGTCTGGGAGAGAACAGTTCTGTGATTTTGGTAGCCAGTATGCTCATATCTCCACTTATGGTACGTAGATTTTGATTGGTTGTTGCTTGTCATATTTGTCCCCACTATTAAATTTGGTGCATACATTGTGATTGGTTGCTGCTCGTCAAAAGTTGGTTTAGCTACTGTAGTGCTATATAAGTGCATATAGCTTGGTTGACTCTTTAATGTGCATGTCTGGATTCAACAAAACATGAATAATCTGGATTTTCTACCTGTTGGCAGGGTCCTATATTAGCAGGGATTTTTGGCTCAGTTGTGAAGTATGATGACCTCAGGAACACTGGCATCAAGTCTGAACTCATTGGGCTGGGAATATGCCTTGTCTTTGGTAAGTGATTGTCTGTACAAGTGTGGATGGATGGATGGGTGGGTGGGTGGATGGATGGATGGATGGATGGACGGATGGATGTTATTAATTGCCTCACTGAGAGATATTCCAGCCATGTGACGATGGCCTTTAAAAAAATCAAACCATGACCAGACGAAGCGGTGACTGATATTATGAACATCATTCCCCATCAGTGTTCAATGACACAGAGTCAAATATATCACTGTGTCTGACCACTACGTCTGCTAGTCAACATATTTGTCAAGCATAAGATGTTTGAGGCTTATTGTAACCTGGAATGCCTGTGGGGCTATGCTGAAGCTTGGGTGTGTTCACACTTCTATAACTAAGACTTTTATCTTGAACAGCAGTTTAATACAAGCTGTCACCTTGTAAGGACTATCTTTCCTAGGCAAGCATAGACACTAGCTCATATCCAAGGCCAGTTTTCGCCATTCTTATTTCAAGTTTACTTTTCTGTGCGGAAATAGGATTGGACTGTCGCAGATATTGATAGCTTTACAATTAGAATTTTTGACAAAATCAACATCCACTTCACAAACATTTCCAAAAATATTAGGCCCAGATGAATATTTTCTGAGTGGACCAAAATGTTCAGTCAGTTCAACCAAGTTCATTTATGAATTTCAGTTGAAACTTTTTGTTTTTCATCTCAAACAACTGAAAGGGGCTTGTGTTGGATTATTTTGCTGAATTATTCAGTGATGGTGTCTACAGGTTATTTACAATATTATGTTGTTAATTAAGTGTAATCAGTATGACAGCCTTTAATTTTCACCTATATTAAATGGAGCTCAACTGGGATTAAAAGTTGTTGTATTTTAAGGTACAGAAATTACAATCACCTTAAGACTAAGTTCTCTTTGTAAACAGCAACCAGGGATTAATTTTATTTCACATAAGCCTGTCTCTGGTTACCTATATCTGCATTATATCTATATATGTGCAAGAATCTCATGACACATGAAGATCTGGGCTAGAATTGGTCTGCTTGTCGAAAGGGACGACTAATGGGATCGGGTGGTCAGGCTTGCTGACTTGGTTGACACGTCATCGTATCACAATTGCGTAGATCGATGCTCATGATGTTGATCACTCTGTTATATATTGCTGAGTGTGGCATTAAGCATCAATCAATCAACCAATCTTGGTTTTCCAGGTACCACATAAAATAGTAGGTGTAATCACTTCAAAAACAGTCATTTATAAAGCACATTAATCCGAGTAATATTTCAGCATGAATTAACTCACTAACCAACACAGTAAGTAGCTTGTGTATAAATCAGTAACTTTAATCAACATAAATGCCCCTTAGTTAGTCAGGCTGAATGGCATCTTTCATATATATTTTTAAGAAAGAAACTTTACTCATCAAGAAAAGTATCCAAACACAGTGAAAAGTCATAAGATTTCCAGTGTCAAATCAGAATTTGAATTGTTAAACCAATCAGATTACAGTAAGTGTTTGAATTCATTTTACAACTAAGGGCCTCATATCCACAGCATTGGTACAACTTCTAGTCTCTGTTTAGAATACCCTTGGCACTGTGTTTCTTGTGTCAGTCATGTTAATGGAGCATGTACAGTAACCACTAATGACTAGAAGGACATACAACTAGTGATAGGAATTGGTTGAAATCTCACAATTGATGATTGGTCAATTACCAATGAGCAATCATCGAAAGAAAAATTGGTTAGTGTCATTTTTCAGATTTTCCTATTCAGGTTGTTATTGCAGATAAGTATAATGTGGTTCTCTGTTGCTTTATGTTTTATTTATTTATTAATTTTGCATTTGCAAATTTCACATCCAAGGTGAAATGACTAAACTTGGTACTAAAAGTGATGATTAATATATCATGACCATAAACCTCCTTGTGCCTTCAAGAAATATTCAGTCTTGACTTTTCAGTAAGTGAAGTGAGTTTTCTAAGAATAAACATGTTTTCAGGCCCTGACAACTTCTAAGATATGTTCCATCTTCAAGTGTTTCAAACACTTAAACAGTAGTTCCAAAATCGTTTGTGTTTGATTACGAGAAAATGTGATCGATTGCTTGCTCATTTCGTCACTGCGATCAATCTTCGATTATTTCAATTAATCGGAACACCATTATGTACAACAGACAGTGTTTCCATGTAATGGTCATGAGTGTAATTAACCATTGAAATGGGCCAATCAGTAAACTTTAACGTAAATATCAAATATATTTTTAATTAATTATGTACAGTGATCCATTTTATTCATAGTTGGCATTTAACACTGAAACAATGTTGTGTTGTTTTGTATCAGAATTGCTTGGACTATATAATGGTCAGCCTTTACAGAAACTGGACACTGGTATATTTACACTGTGGGCTATATGTATGAAGTGACACCCACGTGTGTTGGTTTGTGGCAGGTCTGTTTGCTGGCTTTATCTATGGTGGACTGGGTGTACATGGACAACTCCTAGGTAACTCGGACTCATGGCCGACGCCAGAAATGGCATCAAGGTACATCCAAAGAAAAACATTGATTTGTACAAGATACCTCAGGATTAGTGAAATTGATTCATACATTCTTTCAGTAAAGTAAATTTGATGAACTCACTCTTTCCTAACAGAAACATTGATTAAAAAACTCTGCCAGTTCATGCATATTGATTCAGCCTTTCAGTGATACTTATTCGCTCATAAAAGGGGAAGTGTGGTAGCCTAATGGTTAGTGATCCTGCTTATCACACCAAAACCCTGTGTTCAATTCCCAATATGGGTTCCATCTGGGAAGCCTGTTTCTGGTGTCCCTTCTGGGTATTGCTGGAATATGTGCTAAAAAGTGGCATAAGACCATACTCACTCACTCACTCACTCACTCAGAAAATTGACATTGACTCACTCACCTGTTGTATTGATTCAGTCTTTAATATTGATTCACCCACCCTTTCATAATAGTTACACATTAATTCACTCACTCATTCACTCACTCTTTCATAACAGTATCACTGAATCACCCACACTTTCATAATAGTTACACATTAATTCACTCACTCATTCACAACAGTTTTTTTAATCCACTCCTTCATAACAGTATCACTAATTCACTCACTCTTTCATAACAGTATCACCCGTAAAGTAACTAAGGCTTAGTCTCTGACTATATAAAAATAAAATATTAACCACACTTTTTACAATTATCACATTATTTTGATCATTTCAATAAAATTGGAAATTTTACTATAAATTGTATATTTATATACTTATCCTATCTCACGGTATGCACCTCTCTTCTTCTTTCTACGACCATGTGTGGAAACGTGCTGTAGGCTAAGTTGAATCAAAACTTCATGGCCTCTGACCACCTGACCTCTGCCCCCACTCCGATAGCAGACCTGTCAATCACCTTAATAAGCGTGCCGATCGCTCAGATGATCACAAGACGTTCTGTGCCTGTCATTCTCTTTCTTGTCACTACACCGTGTGGACGTGTGTTGTTCTCTCAGTTAGACATTATTTGATTGTCAATATGGGAAATAAATCAAATCGAAGTTCTTTTAAGAAACGCAAACTTCGTGGTCAGTGCAACAGCAACTTTTCCGCTGCTGATCCATGCTTTATGTGTGGATTGTATAGGCAGTTGTAGTTGGTCACATCAGTGTTCTGTTTGTTCACACTTGAATGGTGATGTTTTTTCTGAATATCGACGGGGTGCATCTAGACGTAGATCGGACAGAGATTGGCGTACAACTGCTGAAGGTCCTTCAACTTCTAAGTGTGCTAAATCGGAACGCCGTTCGATGAGAGCAGTTCGTCGATCTAATCTCCGTCCCCGGACGAAGACTTTTTAGAGGTGGCCTGAGACTCCTACTTGAGCGAGTATCTCCGTCGTCTCTTTCGTCCTCAACGTCTAGTCCCATCTCCAGACAAGTTTTATCTCCTCCGAGAGTGGTAGTGCTAACAACCTCTGTAGCACAGTCTCGGCCTTCTACATTGGCAGGTGGTTGCTTCCAATGCGCCGCTTTGGTTGAGTGCTCCACCCCCTCTGCTATGGTGGGTGTGCTTGGTGAAAGCATTCACTCTCATGTGGCGAGTGCAGTCAGTTCAGCACTTTGAACCACAGGGATCAGTTTGGCGCTTCAACCTATGCGCCGCTTGCCTCCAATGCGGCGCTTTGTTCCAGTTTGGCGATCTCATATCTTTCTGTGGTAACATCAGGCATGACGGCAGTATCCAGTGTGGCACTTTCAACACCTTTCCTGTACCTTGTACCACCTGTCTCTGAACCACCGCTTAGTTACAGTGCACCGCTTACTACCAGAGCGGCGCTTGCTGTCCAGTCATCACTTTGTACCAATGCGTCACCCTCACAAGGGAAGAAGAGACCAGTGCATCGTTTCACTTCAGTTCACCGCTCTCGTTCGGTCCACCTCATTAGCCTTGTGCTGCGCTTTCGATTGGATCAACTTAGTGAACTGTTTTTCGATTGGAACACCTTTCAGTCCAGTACACCATTACTGTATGGTACGACGTTTTAGACGAATGCACCGGTCCCGATTGACTCACAGTACTGAACCAGATCACCTAATTGATCCTGATCGCCGCACCATACCAGATTGCCGCTCCAACAGTATTCGCTGATCCGACAGTGTTCGTTGAACTGTCAGCATTCGCCGGATCATCTGGTTACCTCTATTAAATACTGTCATCATAATTAGTTCGCACACTACGGTACCTACAGTGACTTTGTCTACTGCAGTTCTACTTCAACACTTTTTCAACTTCGGGGTTGATACCTCATTTCTACAGTTTTTACCGGTGTTCAGCTTGTCTTCGGGGTTACGCTTCCTGTTTCTACGGTTCCTGTTTTCACCAATGCTTTCAGTCCAGTGCGACGCTTTGTCCCAATGCGCCGCTTTCATTCACTTTCTGATTATCTACTAGTGTGTCGATCGTATTCAGAGTGCCGCTTCACTCCAGTGCGCTGTTCTCTTATGTATCAACGCTTCCATCCAGTGCAAGGCTTTCTTATGTATCAATGCTTCCATCCAGAGCGCCGCTTTCTTATGTATCAACACTTCCATCCAGAGCGCCACTTTCTTATATATTGACGCTTCTATCCAGTGCGATGCTTTCTTATGTATCAACGCTTTCACCCATTGCAGCGCTTCCAGTTAGTGCATTGTTTCGGTTGGTTGTACAGAGGTAGTAGTTATGTCAGTAGCACAGTCCTCTACATTACGGGTGTGATTAATGATCCCGGATTTTTAAGATTCCTCCGTCATCTACCATCCGATCTTCACCTTTGATGAATGATTCGATTCACTGAATCTCCCCTTCAACGTAGATATCAGCTCTACAACCACCCGGTTTGACATATTTGTCCAGTAACTTGACGATGATGTGAAAGGAAGGGTGCTGAGGTTGACGAAACAGACAACGATTACACCCAGCGACTGTTCCGATAGATTGACGATCCCCTCCCTCGCATCTACTAACTTTTCACTCCATCTGGCAGACCAACACTTTATTTGGCGAACCATACGTTCCTGTGATCACTGATTATACGGCCTGCATCACTATGTGTACAATGTGAACGTTCCTGTAGATTGACTGACAATCTCGTTGCCACGAACCTACTACATTCAGCACTTCTTCAGTACTGTAATACTGACTTCACTAATCGAATGTATCCTATCTCAGGAGAGATTTCTTCTCCAGTGGCAGTAGTTGCTAGGCCTTTTGATATCAGCTGAAGCCTCAACGTACAGGGTTATCTCCTACTTCGGCCAATACAGAGATTTCTACGCCCGTATCTCAAGGCCGTCAATTGAACCCGAAGGGAATTGAGTCGCTTTCCAGAACCGCTTCGTCAAGTCCTTTAGTGGTGACTCGACGAACTGAATGTCTGCGCTGGAGTTTCTATGGTATTGGTACCCCTAGCACTTTCGTAACCCAAGGTTCTTCGTCAGTTACAGACCTTTTTCTGTTGACGTCAGCTCAAGTTGTGACTCTGAGGGGATAGCTTCAACTACGGCCTCTCCAATATTTTCTGTATCCGCACATCAGGATCGGCGACCCTCATGCATTGATATTTTTCCTCCAGTGTTCCTTCCCCCATCTCCAGTGGTGTTTGCACATGTTGAATGTTTGCGGCGAAGTCTCTTTAAGACCGTTTGCTCCAGTACATCACCTGTAAGTAGACGCTTCTCTACATGGGTGGGAAGCTCACTTTCTCGATCAGCAGGTGGCAGGGCGGTGGTCTCCTGTAGACCGCGCATGTCACATCAACGTTTTGAAGCTCAGGGCAGTGATTCTTGCGATCACTCATTGGCAACACCTGTTACAATCAACCATTCTTTTGATTCGATTGGACTATGCTTCAGTCGTGTGGTACATCAATCAAATGGGATCCATGGGGTCTCCTCAGCTTCTTCAGTGGACAGAACAGTTGTTCCACTTAGTGGACTCTCTCAACATCACTGTCCAGGCCAATCACATCCCAGGGATTACTTGAACGTGCATGCGTTTCCACCAATGGCACTACTTCACGCATACTGCTCAAGTTACGCACGACGCAGCGGATGACACTGATTTTGGGTCGCACCTTTTTGGCCCGTCAGAAGTTTGTTCCTAGACCTGCAAGACTTGGTCGACCCATTCCAGTACCACTTCCCGATCACGCCAATCTTCTGGTTCATCTTCACTCCGATCAGCTGCATTGGTCTCTGCTCGCACTTAATCTTCACGCCTGGTGCATTTACATGAATCGCTAACTGCAAAGGGATATTCCAAGATATTACCAAGGCGCCCTGATCTTAACCCTTTGAAGTGCATCTGGGACATGATTAGTCATCGTATGCAACAAAGGGATCCTCCTGTACAGAACCTGGCCCATTTGGAAGCTGCTTTACACGAGGAATGGAGTAGACTGTCCCTACAGAGGATCAGGAGGCTGAGGAGGGGTATGAAGAGGAGAGTGCTGGCTGTCATACAGTCACATGGTTGTTACACTCGATATTGACTTTGAACCGTGTATGACACGCAAAATGACATTTTGAATGTTCGCATTCACCAATAAAATCAACATTAAACATTCCAGGGCCATACTTGTACAGACATGGTTTCATATGTGGGTTTTATAAATGAGCAATTATCATCATAAAATCAACATGGATTCCAGTCATTTTGTCTTTTTTATGAGTCATGGATCATAGGGGTCAGAAAAACTCATGTTTTTCCATCGTGGTCACCACAAGAAGACTGAGACAGGGACTGAGACAGACTACCTGTGAAGGTCCGGGTTAGAATTGATCTTCAGTAACCCATGCTTGTCTTAAGAGGCGACTAATGGGATCGGGTGGTGAGGCTCGCTGACTGGGTTGACATATGTCATCGTATCCCAGTTGCATAGATCGATGTTCATGCTGTCGATCACTGGATTGTCTGGTCCAGACTTGATTATTTAGCTGGAATATTGCTGAGTGCGGCGTAAGACTAAACTCACTCACTTCATAACAGTATCACTGATTCACTCACTTATTCACAACAATAGTATTAACATATGTTATATTTGGGATTACACTTTCTTTGTAAAGTACAGATTCTAGTAGTTTTTTGTTTGGTTCAGTCCCATCCGGGATTCGAACCCACACCCTCAGAATCAGGCACCTAATCGCCAGCACACAAA
>VKKT01003141.1:49324-59869 GCA_008038995.1 Haliotis laevigata | reverse complement strand
CCCCCGCCGTGATATTGCTGGAATATTGCTAAAAACAGCGTAAAACCATACTCAGCCAGTCAGCTAAATGGCATTGCGTATTTAATAGTATTGATCTGTTCACTCTTTCATGACACTAACATTGATACACTCAGACTTTTATTACCTTATCATTAAGTCCTTCCCCTCTGTTTCCAGAGGTGTCCATCGAAGTCTTGCTGTAGGGCTGCTAATTGCCATCCCCTCGGGGGCAGGCGTGGCCCTGTCAATCCTGGGGGGCAATGCTGGCTCCTTGGTGGGTGTGGCCATCTCAGCCTCTCTCCTACCCCCAGCTGTTAATGCTGTGAGTTGAAATTGTTATAGACGTGTGAAGCAATGTGAAACTTTGTTTGGTAATATGTGTTATGTGTAGGATTACACTTTCTCAGTGAAGTACAGGTTCTGAATGAACAACGAGGAGAGTTCTAGGGATATACAACTTCTTGATGTTAATATTACCAATGTTTCGGTGTAACTACTAACACCCTTATCAAGCAAGTTCACTGATTGCACTTAAGTGCATAAGTCTCTGTCATATTAATATTAAAGAAGTTGTATATACTTCTAAAAGCCACTCAAAGAAGAAGGATTTGAAAGCCTCTGAATATCCGGGTTAGAACTGGTCTTCATCAACCTATGCTTGTCATATGGGTGATTGACAGAATCGAGTGGTCAGACTCGCTGACTTGGTTGACTTGTGCCATTATATCCCAATTGTGTAGATCAGTGCTCATGATATTGATCACTGGATTGTCTGGTCCAGACTCAGTTACTTACAAACAACCACAATATAGCTGGATTATTGCTTAGTGGTGTCTTAAACAACAACCAATTAAAACAAATAGGTTCTGGTAGTTTTGTTTAGTTATGTTTCATGACACACGTGGCGTAATTCTTTTACAACTGATGATCATTTTGTTTGTTTCAATCTCTAGGGAATGTTGTGGGCTCTATCAATAACAGCTGTAATAGCGCCTCCAGCCTTGGTGCAGGTGGGTAGTGTGATCATCATGTACAAATACATTCTTCAAAGGTACAGTTAATAGCTGTGCAGAATTGTCTCCCTTAGCCTGGCCAGAATCCTATGATCATTCTTTCATTCCCAGGTGACCCCTGATTGCCATTCTTTGTTTGTCAGCACTATACCATGCTTGTGGGATTTATGAATGTGGTTTACATGTAAGAACTGTATTATATTGTGGTATCTCCCAAGGTTGACAGTAGGGATATGACTGGAATACTGTTTTGGGTGGAGGGATGAAGTGGTTAAAGTGTTCACTTGGCACTCTGAAGGCTGAGATCTTATAACTCGTATGGGTACAATGTGTATTTGTGGAGTTCCCTGTCATGATATTACTGGAATTTTGCTAAAAGTAGCAACCATACTCACTCACTGACTCCCAACTCTTACGTTCAATACCAATGAAGATCTGGGTTAGAATTGATCTTCAGTAACCCATGCTCTTGTCGTAAGAGGCGACTGATGGGTTGGTCAGACTCGCTGACTTGGTCGACACATGTCATTATATCCAATTGCATAGATCGATACTCATGATGTTGATCACTGGATTGTCTGGTTCAGACTAAATTATTTACAGACTGTCGCCTATAGCCTTTGGAAATTTCAAGTCTTAGAGTAAAGTGATAACAACCCACTTCTGCTTTTTTTTTGTTTTACGTGTGACCTGTCGATTTGTATTCACACTACGTTCATGGTGTGCTAATTCCTTCATTATTTTTACAGATAAATACACCATCAGTCATGATGTATGACACAAATAAAACTTCACTTGTGAACAATACAGTTTCTCAAGAACCAAATACAACATGTGTGCCTTTCCTGGACAATACTTACCGACCAACCTACAGCTGCAACATGGCTGAAGAGGCGGCCATCTTGGGAACTATTAGTCTCCTTCTCACCCTTCTGAACATTGTGGCAATATTCCTGGTGGGCCTACTAGTTTTAAAAGTAAGTGAATCATTAAACAAATCTCTGTAAAATCCAGATACTATTTATGTGTTTGCTCAAAGCGTATGGTTCTCTTTGGCTCACTGGAAACATCAAACGAAATAAAACAAAACTCCTTGAAATATTGGTATGAAAGTTATAGGACATTTTCAAATGGCTGCTAGCTCAATTGTCAGACACTTTAATATTTTGCAAGACTTCTTGAATAATAAATTATATAAAATTGGCTGAAAGGAGTATGAAAACTCAATTTTGATAATTGAATGTTCAGATATTAGAAAAATGCTTCACTTATTCATCAATTACACGTTTGGAATTGTTATAAATCCAAAACTTGCAACTGTTGAAAGGAACACATCTGACTGTTTTATAAATATTTTAGACGATTTTCTCATTTCTTAAATTGTTCGGATCTTGTGGACCAAAACGAGCCCTTAAATTTTTGTAATATTCCTTATTTATACCCATGAATGTCAGTTTGACCCAATTTGACCGAGGGATAAAATTGCTTGTTTACACTGACTGAGTTTGGTTTTACGCCGCTTTTAGCAATATTCCAGCAACATCACGGCGGGGGACACCAGAAATGGGCTTCACACGCTTGTTTACAAATTATCTTTATGATTAATATTTGAAAATGTCAGAGAATAGTAAACAGATAGCATTTGTTGTTGTTGTTAATTTACCGTTGTTTGTCACAATGTTTTACATTTTTTAATTACCAATTTTATTTCAGATAAAGGAGGTTGCCCCACACACATCACCCTCATCCACTGAATATTTTTTTCGCAATGATCTTAAGGTTGGTGATTCATGAAGGGTTCTGATAGCATTAACAGTGAGAAATGTAGGACATGCTTTAATTTATGAGTCGGAATAGAAATTTATTAGTAAATGATATGGAAAATATGATTGATATCAAATAACAGTCAGGTGAGATTCTCTAAATGTTCAATATAATTGCAGGTTGCCAGGGAGTCTTACCAAACCTCTAAAGGCAAGGAGTCAGTGACCCTTGCTAAGAAGTTCCTCGAAGAATATAAGAAGGTGAGTTTATAGGTCAAGATCAGTTTGTAATGGTTGCAGTTGTAATTCATAGTCAAGGTCAGGTAAAAGGTTCAGGTCACTTTACAAAGCACAGGTAAGGTTATGGACAACAGAATCTTTGAAATGATTAAAAATGGAATCATGGCCTTTGGATTTGTCAAACAATTCAGTTAATTGACTCAATTTTTGTGCATATAGTTCGATGACATGTAATGTAATGTCAACAGCTAGAGAGTCCATGACCTTTGTTTCCCTCAGGTCAAGATGGAGGGCATAGCAGAGGAGGATCTGGAAGAGGAGGAACAAGTGAATACACTGGACTTTAAGAAAGTGCTTGAGGTAACGGGAGACCAAAGGGACTTTAAGAAAGTGCTTGAGGTAACGGGAGACCAAAGGGTTGATGGGTGGTTTATTTGGATTAAATGTGTGAAATTGTGAAAAGTTTCATTTTTTGTTTGGAATATTTACGAGGGGGACATTGAATTTTGTGGTAAGGTGTGCAAATTGTGAAGACGTTGTGTGTGAGTGTTGCTTTTCATCAGTCTCATTAATAACAGATCTGACCTCTTGCTACTTCTAAACAAGGTGTTGTCTTTCAAGGTTGCTGGGTCAGACGACACCGGCTGATTGTCACTTTCCTGAGCCAGTAAGCTTAATTCTGATTGGTCAGGTGAAAGGTCATTTTGTTGAGGTCTGAGTCTGTAGTGAGCTCCAAGTTATGACTTAAATGAGAATACATTTGTCATGTTCCAGGAAGTGGAAAACACGCCTGAAGTGAAGAAAGTGGTTGGGTTAATAGCTGCACCTGGGTCACCAATGGTAAGTACAGAAGCACTTGTCATCTAAAAATCTTATTACTTGTGGTAATAAATAACATTTCGAAAAAATTCTTTTAATTATCATGACTGTTCATAGACAAATGAAATCTTTTACTAACATATATGGTAACTTTACATCTAGGCTTCTCAGTTCTTCGTTTGAGTGAGCAAGTTTTGAGACAAACATCTGCTTTCTGATGTTCTTTACGAAAAGATTAAAAGTCAAATTAAAAGTCATGCTTTTAATAATATTAAGGTATTGTTGTTTTCTGTGGCAATTTTGATTTGCTGATAACAAAATTTCCAAATGATTCCTGCATTATAGAAATGACACTTCTTTTTTTTTTAAATCTGACATCTGATAGGCCCATGAATTTTAAAGTTGTATTGGACGGTCAAAGGTAATTGAAAATTCATTGGAGTCACTTGAAGGTTTCCTTGATATCGGAGACAATGAAAACCACAGACTAAAAGGGTCAAATATACAGTTTTCATATTCACAGATGGTTGTTTGGGAATGGCACTCTTGCCTTTGTTACATTTATGGTATCATTAGGTTATTGATAATACACATCAAGAATGGCAGTATTATATGATTTTTTTCTCTTTTTAGCCATTTTCGTCACACCTGAAAGAGACATTTTCTGCTGCCGAGATAAGTATAGGCAGAAATGAAGAGGAATACTACAAAACCCTGACTAAGCCCCCGGAGGAAGCTGATCCATGTGCACGAGTTTATAGAACATTTCACGCATGTGAAATGCCATTAAAGCTGAAGTCCAAACAGCCACTAACTCCTCAGCCTATGACACAGAAACCGTTTCTAAACGGAAAACAACTTCGTAAACGTCACACCGAGATGTGTATTGTTAATTCACGACCAATGTCAACAAACAAATCACGATATAAGAAGCATCAGAGACCACTGTTGAAACTGAAAATTCCTGAGAAGACGGCTGAATTCTCAAAAGTTGACACTGAAAAGTCTCGTTTTGAGGTAAAGATTATTAATGAGGGACAGCCAACGAGATCTGATAGCCCAGTTTATGATCCTCAGTACACACCCACCGATGAGATCAATCCATTGATAACGTAATTTTACTTTGAGTTGAATTTGGTTCATTGTTAAAAAATCAGCTCCTATTTACTAATCAGCTCCTTGTAAATGAGAATGCTGTGACGTATTTCTGAATTTGATTCTGCACGGTTTTTACTTGACAAAGTTCAAGGTCATCGTCTGAAGAAAAGGCTGCGGCTATCACATGTCAAGAAGGATATACGCACAGTTGCAATATATTTTGAAAAGAGGCTGTGCCTGGAGGTCTCAGGGATATCATATCACTTTTATTTCATCAACAGCCATGGGAAATTTATTTCACAAAAGTTCAAGGCCATGGACTGAAAGAAAGGTTTACATGACAGCTCAAGAAAGATATGTATGACATGAGACCATATAATATTATATTGGCCATTTTTGGTGATAATCTTTGATATCAGTGTTAGGTCGTGGAGACCTACTTTCAATAAGAAGTCTATGCACTATTTCTACTGGTACGTTATAATACCCATATGTGGTTCATATGCTGAAAAGGCACTCGGAATGTTCTTAAAAGGCACTATATCACACCAGACTTCTCTAAAAGTAAATAATGCATTTCTCTCAATAATACTAACTATCAGCCCTCAGGGAAGCTACCATATAATTTATTCCAAAAACAATATTACGTATTTAGATTACAATATTAAATTAAAAATTTGGAATGAATCAATGTAACGTTGCATTAATCGACTCTAGCGCCCTCAACCAGCCAAACATTATTTCAAGCATGTCCCTTGGAGAGCTCTTTACGAATTGTGATTGAAACCAGTTCGGCAAACACCGACAACACTGCGTGCAAAAGTTTTCAATGTACGGAGCAATTGTTTACATTCCAAATATGGTAAGTCTTGTCTGTTTGGAAGCTGTTCAATTATCGATTTCAGACAAGGCGCAAGAGATGATAAGTCTTTTTTCTTGTATCAATAGGAAGCCAAAGTGAGTGCATATGCTCCAATATATATAATATGGGCCAAAATATTGTAGAAAAAGTGTGGATTGTGCCTTTAACTAATACTGGAATGACATTTAGCTAGGATTTCACCTTCAGACATAGTAATTCTGATGTCTTTGTATTTTATAAAGGGTTTTAATTGGATGGCATTTAATTGGGTTGAAAACAAAATGGACATATGCAGTTCAGAGGAATGATGATAACAGTAGTAACAATAAGGCCGTTTTTATTGTGATCTTGAACTACATTTCCATGGTTCAAGACACTTCATTATTATTAAGCCTATCAAACATTCAGTGACTGCTCTGTTTTCATTCCTACCTACCTGGGAATATACAACCCAAGCTCCCTGTAAAGGAATAGAAGGTTAACAGTGAAATTACTACCTCATCCTACTGGGTACCCATACACTGCTGGATGAACAAAGTAATGTTTCCATTAATGTCACTTGTCAAAGAATGTGTTTCATTATGGGCTGAAGCACAGGAAACTCTCAATCATGCAGTATACAACCAAAGCTCCCTGTAAAGCAATAGATGAAATTACTACCTCATCCTATCAGGTACCCATACACTGCTGGATGAACAGAGTAATGTTTCCAATAATGTCACTTGTCAAGGATGTGTTTCATTATGGGCTGAAGCACAGGAAACACTCCATCACGCCAGGAAGATAATGATGAGTTTCAACAAGTTTGTTTACAAAATTATATCTTTGAATTGAAGAATCCTGTTGGAAGTCTTCTTTAACCACTGAAAACCTGCTTCAGACAAACATGCTGAAAAAATACCACTTGTGCAATAACATTTTTATCTCTTACCTGTTCTTTTCTGATGACTTGAGAGTATTCTATACAGTGAGGTGTTAGGAATGTTCTTGTTCTATATTTAGCATATTTTTTGTACATTCTGTTCATTTTAATATGTGTTTTCTGCTCAAAACTTCTTCAGTGTCGAGTGATGACATTTGATGACAGCTCTTAAAGCATATAAATAACATGGTTTATTGTCTTCCATTATAGAGAATTTAATTAATGAAATGTATATTTGAGCTACCCCTATTCCAGCAAAAGCTCCCACAAGTTTCTTCATGAACACAATTGTAGGGATGTTATATAATCGACTGCATATTTTACAGTGAATTTTATTGAAAAGATCAAAATAGTGTGATAATTGTAAAAAGTGCTGTTAATGTTTTATTTATGAACAGAAATTTATTTATTTCAGAATTTATATATAAAATAATAGTTAAGGAATACCTGTATGTGTGACAGTTTGATAGCTCCATCTGGGACACATAGTTGTGGTTTGGAAACCCAAATTTTGCCTGGAAATGTTTCTGGGATTCTCAGTGCCTTACCTGTGCAAGGTGGTTTCTCTAAAGTCTTAAATGTTCTCTTTTCCCCCACAACCCAGTCATGCTGTGATATTGCTGTTAAAGATGGCATTAAACCAACTCACTCACTGTTACAAGTAGGATCAGAACTACATTGATAATAACATTCTAATTTGGTCACAAATCACTGGTCACTTCAACATTAATATACGAGCTTCAAAATGACCTCTCAGAATGACAGAACCTTTACTTGATTCACTGTTAGCCTCAGCTATGACATCTCTCCATTGTTTAAATGTGTATCTGTAATGGTTTAACAGTTTACAGGCATACTTAATGCAATGCAAGTTTGTTTGTTTGTTTGTTGTGTAACACTGCACTCGGCAATGTTGTCTATGTTGGCAGTTTGTGAATAATTGACCAGACAATCCTGTGATTAAGATTTTGGAGTTTTATATATGCAATTAGGATATGATAACATCATCAAAGCAAGTCAACGCACCACCCGATTCCCTTAAGTTGTGGCCTCTTCTAACATGAGTTGCTGAACCATTTCTAACCTGGCAAGCTTACAGGTTAAACTACACCAAATCAGAATCCGTAGTTTAATAAGCACTTTTCGTAGGGAGCTTTCAATGCAGTCTAAATCATCTGGCAGCTGTGATTGGCTGATTTTGTATAGGAGTTTGTACTTTTTAAATGTACATCCATCCAGTAATTAAAACTGACCATATTTTTTAATATTTAGTGCTGTCTTATTTTACATGATGACTTATACTGAATGTGACCATGGGTATTTTCAAGCGGTTGACATTTTGTGCAGAACTGGGGTTGGTCTGTTTAGATTCCTGTACTCGGAGAAGGAGCTTGCTGAGGTGGTCTTATTATATAGTTTTAGTGCTTCTTTAAGGCCAGACTATTCACACATGTACCTGTAATAGCTGTTAATATCTATGTTGATTTTTAAAAATATAACTTTACTATAGAAGTCAATGGGAAAATATTTGGTTTTGTGTAACCTTAAGCCAGTGCATTAATTCTAAGTGTGTGCATTGCAAATGTACAGGCTGCAATGATCAAACTGCACTAGCAGGCTAGTTCAATTCCAGCACAAATTGAAACACAGAGTTAATTATTCTCATTTATACTACTCAAAAGAACACTGATCGTTTCAAACTATTAATCTGGCATGCCATAGGTCTTCCTTAACTTACTTTGAGCAGTGTATTTCAAGTGTACTTCCTCATGTAATATTTCATACTTTTATATTTGTCACCAATTGCTTGTTTAATGTATACACTCAATATATGTCTCAAAAACACTTTGTCGGGCATGTTATTACAATACTTTTAAACCCATTTCAACAGATGTTGTGTTGAGTCTAATATATTGTTCTGTACCTACACTGTTTTCAAATAGTTTTAGTACATTTGTGATAGTTTTTACAGAAATATTTTTCAGAAGTTTTATGTTATGTTTGCCATACAGTGTTTGTTACCAAAGCCATTACCATTCAACAAGTTGAAATAAATGTTTATTACACCACCAACAGTCTGTTTCAGTATATGATTTCTACAACCTATACAACTTCAATCATTATGAATGGAAATAAACTTGCTATATTTCAGTGTGCATATTTTCATCACAGATGTGACCCGTGAAGGTCGGGGTTAGAATTGGTCTTCAGTAACCCATGCTTTTCGTAAGCGGCGACTAAGCGGATCAAGTGGTCAGGCTCGCTGACTTGATCGACACATCGGTTCTCAATTTTGCAGGTTGAGGCTCATGCTGTTGATCACTGGATTGTCTGGTCCAGACTCAATTATTTACAAACCCCCGTCATATAGCTGGAATATTGCTGAGTGTGGAGTAAAACTAAACTCACTCACTCACTCATCACAGATGTATAACCTTCTGAACCTCAAATTGCAGATTTGATTCAAAATTCAATTTAAAAGCTCGTAACTCCAATGTAAGTTTTGTGCTGTTTAACGCTGTTGTTTTCCAGCTATATGACGAGTCTGGACCAGAAAATCCAGTGACAGACATGAGAAGATCACGTTAGTTGCCTCTTACTCAGCCCCCAGCAAATCACTAAGTAACATAGTTCGACAAAGAAAACTGTGTTTGTCATTTTGATGAAATACTAATCAATGTAAAACCCAACTCTCTCTGGGGACCAGTATTTTTCATATCAACAGGCTCAGCTGTCGAAGATCCCAGAAAAAGTATCTTGGTTTGTCTGCTCCATACCCATGTTTGTAGGTTTCACCATATTTGTAACGATCCAAGACATGCTGTATGCTTGAAAACAACACTGCTTTCATCTCAACTCTCTCGTTAATGTGTCATAACTTGCAGGGAATAGTGCCCCACTTATGATCCTATGTTTGTATCGCCCAAATGAAAAGTATCTAAGACCTACATCACTTCAAGGTTTCTTCCCACGTCAAGCCAACACACCATGATATGATAACATGTCATTGTGTCATTTATGGGGCATATTAAGAGAAATTCCTGCAAGGTGAATTCTTGTTCCATTATTATCGGATCAAACCTTGCATGCCCAAATTTACACCTGAAATCTATGGTAAGAGGTCTCAAGATGCAAACATGTCAGCAATGTATTATAGAAGTAAAAACGAGTTAACTCCCCTTAGCTGGATGCTTGCATCAAGGGGATGATCCAAGTACACAAGTACCAATCACAACCACTTATTGACATAAAGACAATGCATACAAAATATCATAGTTTAAGTATTTATTGTCAACATTTGACAGCACTTTCTGTACAAGTACACTTTAAATTAGAAAGTTGGAACAATAGCACATTTTCAAAATAAAAGGAACTTTTCATGGGATGAGACACAACATATATGGAACTTTTTGCATTAAAATGAGGCCCTGATCTTTTTCAGTTTTTTGACAACTGATGTTCGCTAAAATCACAAGTGTTAATAATTACAAGATCTTGTGGTGACACTCAAAAAGTGATACATTTTCTGAACTGTATCTTATGCCACATTTAAATAATTATTGCAATTCACATAAGTTCACCAGAATGGTTGCATTTTTCCTTAATTTGTCATAGAAGACAATCAAGAACTGAAACCCCTGACATAAAATAGAAGAACAGCAGAAACTTAAACCCTAGATTAATAGGAGAAAAGACAAGTGAGAACTGTAGCCCCACACTGATAGGTTCCTGGGGTAGAACTGTAGCCCCACAGTGATAGGTTCCTGGGGTAGAACTGTAGCCCCACATTGATAGGTTCCTGGGGTAGAACTGTAGCCCCACACTGAT
>VKKT01003139.1:19365-42181 GCA_008038995.1 Haliotis laevigata | reverse complement strand
ATATGAGCGAAATATTCTCAAGCACGACGTTAAACCCAATTTCACCTCACCTCACCTCCATTTATATTTCCCTTAATACTCCGTTTCTATTTTTTTAGGGTAGTAACACCATTCTTTCAAAGTTTCTATTTTTTGTTCCCCCTCATTTCTTAATAAGTGTACTACGAGGTCGCCGAAATACCTTAGCAGTGCGTGCGACGCTTAATAAAGTAACTAACTAACTAACCATTTATACATTTGACTACATTTACTTCTGCACATCATGATGAAAGTAGCTCTTCAGACCAGTTATTGACGAACATAACATTGAGAACGAAGAAGGTTCCAATGCAGACAGCCAATATTGCATCAAGTTTAGTTAAAAAAGGTACAGTATTTTGAAAAAATGAAATTGGGGAAAAAAAAGTATGCATATGTTGCCACAACAAAGTCGATTTCAAGCGGCCACTCATCTGTCAGTTCTGCAGAAGTACCACAGAATTCATTATGAAAGAACACTTCTGTGAGCAGTATACCGTTTTAAGTCAATAGAAGCAAAATGGTGATAATTATGAGCACACAAAAGCCTGGGTCATATGGTATACAAGACTACATTTACTGCTATATACCATGATAAAAGAAGCTCTTCATTGAAAACGCTGAAGGTTCCCACGCACACAAAACACTGGGCCATGTGGTTAAAAAGAGACAAAGCGATGAATAAAATATTTCAAGCTTCAATATTCTAACCATTAAAATGACAGAATGTCAAATATTGGATCAATTTCACTGCATATATGGTTTTAGCATTCTTTCTATGCATGGTTATGTTTGATAAGGTTCAATGTTTCTTTGGAAACTTCCGCCGTCCGTACCGGGACGAAACACATCAGCCTGTTAATACCAATTTGTAAAGGTCTTCCTGTGTTTGGCGGCGTTCCTGGAAGTCTACAGGAGCAAAATGTTAATGATTATGACCCCATACAATGCTGGGTCGCACTCAAGAAATAAAAGAAGTTGTTAACGTTAAAATTGGTCAATATGGGATATAAAGGACAAATTGCTTGAAAGATTTAAAGCTTAGATAAACTAACGATAAATATGACAGAATGTCAAATAATCGATCAATTTCACTGAAGAGATGTTTTTAGAATTTTGTTTTGAATATGATTTGTTAAAAGTTTCAAAGTTTTCTCCAGAAAATTTAACCTTCGGTACCAAGAGTAAACAAATCAAATATCAGCCTGTTATACAGACTTGTATAGGTCTTCCTGTGATAATAGTGCACTCTTCCGGATGTCTCTTTAGTGTAAACTTCCCACGAAACTCGGTTAAGTAGATCCATACAATTTTGCAGTTTGAGAGMAACTTAAAACCCGTGAGTAATACAACGAGGGCCTGAGAAGAGAGTAGCATATAACTGAAACGCACAAATATTATGAGTTACATATATCCCAAGACTTGAGACAGAAACACCCCACAGTACAAAAGATGTTTCCAGGTTTACAGATTGTCTTGACACTTCATGGTTATTTTCTGTCCTCCGAACCATATGGCTTGGTGGTTGTGTCACGATGTGAATGCATCTCCAAGTGTTTCTTCAACATGACTTGCCGTTCCTTGTTTTATCACACCTCCTCCAAGACGTGTTACCTGTCAGATGCAGTTTACACTGAAGATGACCTCCCGGTTTCATCTGACATGCAGTATCTGGTGTGGAAAAGAGGTACCAGTTCCATTTCATTTTCTAAAGAATTTTACTACATACAGTTTTACAGTTTTATCACTATTTTCCTGTTAACAATCAAACTCAGGCCATGGCAATGGCCTATGTCGTAGTTTACGATGCCAAAACAAGAGCGAATGTATGTTTCTGTAACGAATTTGTCAATGTCTACGTTTTCAGTGAGTGACTTAGGTTAAACACCACTTTGAACAGTTATCCATTTTCTATCGTGATGGGCCATGTCATTGTGGGAATTGAATCCGTCGTTAGATGTTCACCATTATCATTTCAATTAGGTAGTACAGCTTACATCACAATAAACCTGTGAAAACCTGCGCCCGGGTAATGAGGCACCATGGCACATTAACTCGAGTGAATGGTTCTGTAATGCTTTCGTCAATCAGTCAGTGTCAGGTTTATTGTGAGTGAATGAGACAGTTAGGATTTAGCGCCAACATACAGTGTCTAGTGCTGAAACAAGATATTTCATTTCCCTTTTGAAGGACTTTTATATGCAATGTATTACATATTACAACTACATAATACAATTCCTGGAAAAAATATTGTTATGTTTTTTGTCAACCCCTCCAATGTCTTGACCCATGAAACCCGTAAATTCAACGTAACATATGATACAATTCGGATTACGTATTTTTCATTAAAGTACAGATTACTGTGGGTTAGATTGCCGACTTTGTGTGCTAGCAATTTGGTGCTTGACTCTGCGAGTGTGAGTTCGAATCCCGGATGGAACTCAACCTAAGAAAAATAAGAGAATCTGTACCTAAATGAGAAAGGGTAATCCCAAATATCACACGTTACATGTGGCGGGCAAGTGAACAGAAATTCTGCTTTACACTTGTGTTCAGTGTTCCAGGATATGTTTTGGTTTGAAAAATTGACCTGGCAATTTACGTATTTGTTCAGATGGCTGCGGCAATGGATACAGCTGGAATCCAAAACTCCATCTGTGCTATAAGGTCCACACAGGCTCACCCAAATCCTGGACTGATGCAGAAAACACTTGTATTCAAGATGGCGGACATCTTCTTAAAGTTGACAACCTCGCAACCAATCTACTAATGAACCACTTTGTTGTAAAACGCGGTAAGCACATATTTATGTCTTTATAAGTATCACTACAGTGTCAAAAACATTCCATAACCCACCCGTGAAGATCTGGCCTTCAGCCACCAATGCTTGTCTGAAGAGACGATTCAAAGGGGTCGTGTGGTTAGTAGTGCGTAGATCAGTATGTCAAAAGTCAATAATGTGGACTACTTGATTCCGACTATATATAGAACCCACAACCATAAACCTGGAATATATACTGAGTGTGGCGTTTAACAACATTCTGAAAATATACATTATTCTGAAAATATATAACGTTCATTGCCTTAATTCTATATACATTTATCATTTTAACTTTTAAGTATGAAATGTTTTTTGCTATTATGTAATTCTAGGCGTATCCATGTGGCTTGGTGGTACTGATATAAAAGAAGAGGGAACGTGGGTGTGGGCAGACAACACCTCAATTAATTCCGTTTGGTGGAATACAGAAGGAGGTCAACCTCAAAGACGCACAGACAAGAACTGTCTTGCACTAGTTCACTATTCTGACAATCCCGTGAACAAATGGCACGATGATAAATGTACGAAAGGCCACCGTTATGTATGCCAGCTACCAGTGGAGCCAACTCCCTGCTAAAAGTATACGGGGGGTGGGGTAGCCTTGTGGTTAAAGTGTTGGCTCGTCACGCCGAAGACCCGGGTTCGCTGTTGGAATGTGTGAAGCCCATTTCTGGTGTCCCCCGCCGTGATATAGCTTGAATATTGCTAAAAGCTGCGTAAAACCATACTCACTCACTCTCTCACTGAAAGAATACATGTTTTAATAAGTTTATAATACATTGTATTTATCTACCATTCGGAGGATCCTGTGAAGTAATGGCAGGATGACATGTGTACCAAACCAACGTTATGAATGCTAGCTACCAGTGGAGACAGCTCGCTGCTGAAGGTATACATGTGTAACAAGTCTGTAATGTCAGGCATGTGTATCGGTATCTGTGCATGTGAATAACACTGTGAAGACTTCGCCGACTAAGACTCTGTTACAAGGGAAACATGATAGAACCTTTACAATACATATTACTTCGTCATAAGGATTCTTTTGGCAGGAGTACTGCTGTGAGGCGTCTGGCTATAGATACTTCCCTTGTGGGGCACATTGTGTGGAGTTGGCGGGACAGGAAATGCATACGCTTTTGGCAAACACCTGGTGTCATCACTGATTTTCAGTCATCCATTCGTGTATATTTTCACAGCTATTTCCCCTTTACAGTAAACAGAATTTGTGTATGGGATGGTTGGGACCGGACACCTTTGCACTGACTTTCTGTATTATCCACACATGTTAGCTAATTATGCAGAAAGTTGTTTTATCTGATTATTCTCTATTGTTGGCGTTTTCAATTTTCTCTTATCAATGAAGACAATAAAGATATCACATTCTCCCCGCACTGTCCTTCCTTTCGTTTGAACTGTTAATGTATGGCACTGATACGTTTAGTGTACTGGGCAGGACTCTTATGTAACCTCTTCTCTAATAATAACTGCATCTGTATAGATTCGAACAGACGTTAAATCGTTAAAGGGCAAGACACGAACTATCTGTATCCAACGGATCTCGAGATGCTGCAAATTGCCCAAATTGTCAAGAAAGAGAAAACAAACGACCAAACCAGCGATTCTTTGAGGTGATCGTAACGCCACTTCTAAAACATAGACTTGTGATCGTCTTAGAACTAAGATCGCTTTGTACAAGTGGACCCAGCATAGGTTGCTAGAACCCAATTTTAAAGGAATCCTCACGGGTATCTTGGCACTGAGTAATGTTATATCGTTAACCATCATATAGTCAATTGCCTTCCACTGAATTACCCACCTGAACTTGAAATTAAAGAGACAACAGAGACCGAGTTAACTGTTTCCTGTCCGGATCTATGCATAAAGATTCAGAGTGACAAAACACGAATGACTTCAACTTCCCAATAGTCAACTTTGCATTCTTGTCAAGCAATGTTCCAACAGGCTCCAGAGTCTGGTGTTTACACTTCACAACTTGTGAGGTACAATCGAGTATGTTCACTTTTACCAAGATTTCAAAGAGCGTCATACCACTCTTGCTCCGAAGTTGCAATTCCCCATTTTGACTTGTACCGTACGTTCCCGATATTATTTCAGGTGAACAAATGACTAGACTTAGCATAGGTTTATGACGAGTGCCACCGGTGGGGCAGGATACGCTCACCTTTTCGCGAACACCTGGTATCATCACTATTTCCTAGTGATTCATAACCACATGCTCTGTCATTATATCGCATGGTGACAATCACTTGATTGTCTGGTCCAAAGTCGATTGTTTACGAACAACATTGTACAACTGTAATTCTGCTGAAATAAACGCACACTCATGATACAGTCTTAACTGTACAACCGACTGTGCTTTAAGCAGATATTTCTTATGGAGGTGGAAAGGATTTTGTTGCTTCAATCTATCAAAATCAACAGTTTTTCGCTATAAAATCTTTGGAAATTATTCGAAGCTAGTATATAAAGAAATTGTATCCCTTGAAAAGGATTTGATCCGAATAACAAAAGGACAGGCTGTTAATATGTTAGTTCATCGGACTAGGACCTTTCATAGTGTGAGGATCGCATTGTATGAACGTCGGAAGCCGCGACAATCTTTAGGCCCTTGCTTTATGAAGATTCATGCTCAAAATAAAATTAGATTCTTATACCATGGAATAACCTTAGTTAGTACATTGAAAGGATGTTCAGGCACTCTTGGCGTGTGACCACATGCTTACAAGGCAATACAGTGACAAAGTTTCTCAAAACGTGTGTGTATGCCAATAATACCTAAAAGTTACGCTCTTTGCAGTTGGGTTTCAACATATAGATTTGTATTATATCATCTCCAAATGAGCAGAGCCTCTTATGAACAACCACAGCACGCCAGTGACAGGCCCAGTGTCTCGCAGAACATTCACTTCATATACAGGAACTTAAAATGGTCAACACGATCACCGAGATTGGGGAGATTCTCAATGAACAAGTTACTTCCTATCAATCATCAAAGAAAGATTTTGATGTGTCAAACAGGCGCGGAAGACATTCCAATATTGCTACCGACTGTTATTGAAGCATAATATGCTGTCAAGAACTATTTCTTCTTCAAATGTAAAAGCCCTTAGTTAAACACAATAGATTCATAATGATAAAATCAGCGGTAATGTACACATGCGTACTGGTTTTCACATTAATCGTATGGGTCAGACCGATGATGGTCGATGTCATGCCTTAAATGACAGCATGCAAATACCCAGTTTTTTAACCATTTCTTTATAAATATTTTTGCACCCCGTCTTTCTTCAGGGACATCGGAAGTGCATACAGAAACGTAAACACATCGACTTTTATGCATTTTAGAGATAGATTACCCTAGGATTTTAAGTAGCTAATGAATCTATTAGTTATGTCTCATATTGCAACACAGAGATTCTCCAAGCCAAACTTAATATAATAGTCACTTATTAAATCGTTATATCGAGTCGATGTTATTTACAAATTTCGTGTCCATTAACATTTTGGGGATGTGACTAAAACATGGAAATATTGACTTATCAGAGCCTTCCTGTAATATCAATTCATATTTCGGTTTGTCTCTTTTTTGCAAATATCCCGTGAAGCCTGTTATTTTTGCTTTTATATGCATTAGAGACTGAGTAATATCATGAAAGTCTCAGAAAATATTTGCTTAGACTTAAATACCCAGAGATAATACGGAATACATGCGTCCAAAAGTGAGCCAGTACTCACCAAGGCCAAGTTTACAGGTTTACAGATCGATTACTGTGATGACACTCAAGGGTAATGACCACAAGGCTTGTTGATTGAGTCGCGTCGTGAATACATCTCTAACACTAATACCACATGCCACTCCTTAACTTATGGGGCCTCTCCGTTCTCATTTTGGACAATATGGCCAATATGCAACATATCGAGAGCCGTTCGATACATGTTGTTCAATATTTGCCATTTTAGGAGGACTTACGAATCTACACAGATGCAGGTACTATTTGGGCTACCGAAGTGACTGAAGTCTCAGTGCTCAAAACACTCTTCTAGAAAGTCTTTTTCTCAACAAGGGTTCAGAATAAATGTAATGCATTTTAAGGGTTCCTGTGATGGATGTTCAATGCACGCAAACCGTTCACACTCATTGGAATAAACACTGTTCTGTAAATATGAAAAGGATGCTTTTAATGATACCTTCAAAAATGAACCAAGATCATATGGAATACAAAATATTTATTATCTGCGCAGATTGACAAAAAATCTCGTCAGAGAATCGTCAGGGTTACGAAGACTTTTATACATAATTAGATAACGTGTACGCGAATGGATATCAAAAATATTTCTCATGACAAGAAAACCCCAAACAAATTGAGTTAATATATACTATTCACACTTTGCTAAGGATCAAATCATTGATTCGACAGAAAACTATGATGTGGGGTCAAATTTGGTTTAAATATCTAAGCCTATTGTAAGCATTGTTCCTAGGTTTCAGTATGTCATTTCATCTAGTGGATTCCATACCTGCTATTGACAGGTGTTGTGTACTTGTCAATGACTCGTTTCATGATTTTCAGAATGACTGATTGGTGCCATGAAAACCATGTTTATGGTTACTCATGAATCAGGTGCACAAGGTTAGATTAAAGTAACTATTTGCCTAAAGAGGGGTTACCATATCATTATTTACCCAGTTTTAAATGAATACATTTTCAAATGATAAATCTATGTTTAAGTAAAGTTGTGAAAGTTTGTGATCCTTAGCAAAGTGTGAGTATTATATTCTGTACAATACCATTAATTTCTTATAAGAACAAACATGAGAAAGAAACAGGTATTTCAAGCACACAAGCAGTTCAAAAGAATTGGAACAAGGACAAATTGAGGATAACAACACCATACAGAATTTGATATCTTTATTGTCTTCATTGATAAGAGTAAATTCAAAACGCCAACGATAGGGAATGATAACATTGAAACAATTTCCTGCATAATTAACTAACATGTGTGCATAAAGTGCAAAAGAGTCCATCCTCAACCATTCCCATAAATAAATTCCGTTTGGTGCAAAGGGAACAAATAGCGGTGAAAAGTACACCAATTGATCACTGAAATTCAGTAATGACACCAAGTGTTCACGAAAAGGCCAACATTTCACGCCCTGCCGACAACACGCGTCACCCATACAATTTGCCCAAACAAGGAAGTATCTTTTTCCTGTCACTACTTTTAACATGAGTGAGTGACTTCAGTTTTACGTAGCACTCAGAAATATTACAGCTATATGGTGGCGGTCTGTAAATAATCGGGTCTAGGCCAGACAATCCAGTGATCAACATCATGAGCATCGATCTATGTCATTTGGATACGATGACGTGTGTCAGCCAAGCCAGCGAGCCTGACCACCCGATTCTGTTAATCTCCTCTAACGAAAAGCATGGTATTTCCTGCCCCGCCCACTGCACGCGCTATCCACACGATTTCCCCAAAATGAAAGTACCTATTCCCAGAGGCTGCACAGAAACAGATGACGTAGTAAGCAAGTAATAATGGAGTTGATGTATTGTTTACAGTACTACTGACACACCATACGAAACGCATGCCATACACTATAGACTTGTTGTAACATGTATACTTTCTACAGAGACCTGGTTCCACTAACGATGGAGTTTGTTGCACCTCTCATCGTGCCATTTCTTCACAGGATCCTCAGAAAGGTAGAGGAGTACAAGGCATTATAGACTTGTTATAACATGTATACTTTCAGCAACGAGTTGGCTCCACTGGTAGCTGACATACATAACGGTGGACTTTAGTGCATGTGTCATCGTGCCATTTGTTCACAGGATCCTCAGAATAGTAGAGGATTGCCATACAGTTCTGACCTACTTGTCCTCCAGGTTGATGCTTTGCTGTATTCCACCAAACGGATTAAATTGAAGAGTTGTCTGCCCACAACCACGTTCCCTCTACTTGTATATCAGTACCGCCAAGCCACATGGATACTCCTAGAATTACATAATGTCGAAAACCATTTCACACTTAAAAGTTGAGAGGATAAATAAATGTAGAATTAAGGCAATTAACGTTATATATTTTCAGATTTGCTGGTGTTTTTAGATGTCGATGAATGGAAATTTTAATTTTAATTTTTGGATTTCCAGGCATATTTATCATCATTGTACTATACAAAACATTGGCTCTACACAAACTTTCAGTTATAGGGAGACAACTAATGACCTCAATGTTATGTCAGTCTGTGACTGGAAGTGTGTTTCTATGGAAACTGAATGTAGAAAAATATGGAAGTTGAACTAATGAAATTTAATTGAATCATATTTTATCAATATCTTTGAACCTAATTCTTAACAATTTCTCAAATTTGAAATTGAGTAAAAAAAATACGCATTGAAACTAAATATTTTATTGATTATATCCTGTTTCAGAATATAACACACACGTAACGACTGGTTTGTTGTTTAAACTCGGACTTTACGAGGGTCTGTAATGTTTGTTGTTTGGAGCACACAATCTAGTGATTGACATCCTGAGCATTGATTAAGTCAAGTATTATACAATGACGGCCGTCAATTGAGCCTGACCACTCCCTTCTAGTAATTGCCTCAAACGACAAATAAGGGTCGAAAATGCAAACAACGACCAAGCTCGTTGAGGTGCCATGAATTCCATCAAACAAATCGGCGATTCTGACCTATCGACTTAGTCGCTTCTTACCAGCAACATAGTTTGCTGGGGATAAAGTCTAACCTGTAATCGATCCAGAGTTTACGTTTGGTATCGACAGATTACAGAATGTATTATTCAAGCTTTATGGTGGAGGGTTGTATATATAGGAGTCGGGACCAAATAAGACATTTACTGATCATCAATCTACGCACTACTGACTTTAGACACGTATGGGTGCCTGAAGATAATTTCTAACCCGGATCTTCACAGGTGGGTTACAGAACGTTTTTGACACAGCCGTGGTACTACTATTTATCATCAAAAACTGTGTTCCACGGGAGATATCGCTTGTGTGAGATCATATGATATCTCCTAGGAGATATCGTTTTGACAGTAGATTTTGTACAATGCCCTGACAATACTATGACATCATCAACTTGATGACGTCACAATGCTATGGCATCACTGTACTGCAAGTCTAATGGTAGTACAGTGTTGATAGATGTACACTTTTTCATTGAAAACTAATGAAGAATGATTTTTTGATGATAAATAGAATCTCACCCTCATGTCTACTGATATAATTATATCAACACTCGTTGATAAAGGTAACAGTATCCTCGGCAAGCCTCGGATATTTGTAACTTTATCAACTCGTGTTGATATAATTGATATCAGTAGACACTTGGGTGAGATTCTCTATATACATAAATATATATGTACTTACTGTGTTTTACAGCAAAGTAGTTCATTAGTAGATTTGTTTCGAGATTGTCAACTTTAAGATGTCCGCCATCTTGAATACATGCGTTTTCTGCAACCGTCCAAGATTTGGGTGAGCCTGTGTGGACATTATAGCACAGATCGAGTTTTGGATTCCAGCTGTATCCATTGCCGCAGCCATGTGAACAAATACGTATATTGCCAAGTCAGTGTCTCATACCTAAACAAATCCTAGAACACTCAAACGGTGCGAACGTGTGAAAAGAGAAACTATTTTCATACTCAAGACTTGTTTGTTTCACTTGCCTGTAAAATGTGTTATATTTGCGATTACACATTCTCATTGAAGTAGAGATTCCTGTACTTGTTTAAGGTTGAGTGACATCACGGATTCGAACACACACTTTCAGAGTCAGGCACCAACTCGTCAGCCCGTAAAGCCAGTGATCTAACCCACTCAACATTCGGAGTGAACTCACCGGACTTCCGGGATGGACTTAAACCTAACAAAAGTACAAGAATCTGTACTTTAATGAGAAAGCGTAATCCCAAATATAGCATATGCTACATTATGTGCACTAGTTACCCCGATCCAGATATTGGAGACGTCGACAAACCATACAGCAACATTATTTACAGGAATAGTGTTATGTAGTTGTAATAGGTATTACATAGCATGTACAAGTCTTTGAAAAGGGACATGAAAATGAAATATTTGTTCAGCACTAAATACTGCATGTGGGTGTCAAACCTAACTCATTAATTCACTCACAATGAACCTGATAACTGACGAAATCATTACAGAACCATTCGTTCGTTTTGTGTTTCATCGTTACCCTGGCGCAGGTTGTTATCGTGATATAAGCTGTAATACCTATCCCGGTAACCGCTTTCAAAACCCAAATGAAAATGGTGAATATCTTAGACCTGAATGAATTCCCACAGTGGCATGATATATGGTGTAACTAGAATGCTGTTCCAAGTGGTGTTAAACCAGAGTTATTTACTGAAAACGGAGGCATTGACAAACTCGTAACAGAACCATTCACTGTGTGGCATCATAAACTACGACATAAACCATTGCCATGGCCAGAGTTTGATAATTTAAAGTTTCATGATACAACTCTAAAACCTTAGTTAGAAAATTATCATAAGAAGAAGTGAAACCGGTACCTCTTTTCCACTCCAGATACTGCATGTCAGATGAAACCTGGAGGTCATCCTCAGTGTAAACTGCATCTGACAGGTAACACGTCTTGGAGGAGGTCTGGTAAAACAAGGAACGGCAAGGCATGTTAAAGAAACACTTGGAGATGCATTCACATCGTGACACAACCACCAAACCGTGTGGTTCGGAGGACAGAAAATAACCATGAAGTGTCAAGACAATCTGTAAACCTGGAAACATCTTTTGTGCTGTTGGGTGTTTCTGTCTCAAGTCTTGGGATATATGTAACTCATATTATTTGTGTGTTTCAGTTATATGCTACTCTCTTCTCAGGCCCTCGTTGTATTACTCACGGGTTTTAAGTTGCTCTCAAACTGCAAAAATGTATGGATCTACTTAACCGAGTTTCGTGGGAAGTTTACACTAAAGAGACATCCAGAAGAGTGCATTATTATCACAGGAAGACCTATACAAGTCGGTATCAACAGGCTGATATTTGATTTGTTTACTCTTGGTACGGACGGCTAAGGTTTCAGAAGAAAACTCTTCAGTGAAATTGATCGATTATTTGACATTCTGTCAGAATAATCGTTAGTTTGTCTAAGCTTTAAATCTTTCAAGCAGTTTGTCCTATCCTTTATATCCCATATTGACCAATTTTCACGTTAATAGCTTCTTTTATTTCGTGAGGGCAACCCAGCATTGTGTGTGCTCATAATTCTTAACATTTTGCTCCTGTAGACTTCCAGGAACGCCACCAAACACAGTAAACTACTCATAGAAAGAGTTTTTCTCTCAATGAATCCTGTGGTAATTCTGCAGAATTGGTAGATGAGTGACCGTTTTAGATAGTCTTTGTTTAGGCAAAATATTCGTATTTGTTGCTTTGCAACAATCCTGTGGTAATTCTGCATACATGTTAGATGAGTGACCGTTTCAGGTAGTCTTTGTTGAGGCAAAATATTCGCATTTGTTGCAGTTTTAAGCTTGTGTACCTTTTTAAACAAAATTACATTAACTTGGTGCAATTTCGGCTGTCCGCGTGGAAACCATTAACCTGGCAATGTTACATTTGGTCATTAACTGGTCTGAAGAGCTATTTTTATCAAAATATGCTGCAGTGAATGTAGTCTTGTATGCAAAGGCATTTTTTTGCGGTTTATGGACAAGTGACTAGAAGCACCGGGCATTGTGTGTTATAGGAACTGATTTCCATGTGTGTAATAAGCAATATTCTCATGAAGTTAGTTTGTCTCCTTCCTACATGATATCTCTCTGATTGAGGATCTGACTGACTGACTGACTGGCTGAGTTTGGTTTTACGCCGATTTTAGCAATATTCCAGCAACATCACGGCGGGGGACAACAGAAATGGGCTTCACACATTGTACCCATGTGGGGATTCGAACCCGGGTTTTCGGCGTGAAGAGCCAACGCTTTAACCACTAGGCAACTCCACCGCCCCTTGAGGATCTGAGGACACCTCCATAGGACCCCTCCGATGAACGTTAAACAAACTTTGATTGCCCATATCAAAAGGTGAATGTCTGTCAGTTTACTTCAATGTTTCGTCCTAAACAGTATGTGGCAAAACGAATATATTTCTATGAAGTTTTCTCCACTTGTACAATAAAAAAAGGAAATCATAGGATAACTTTGAAAACATTTTACTATGTTGAATTACATGTGAATATTTAATGTGATGGCTACAAAGGTGAATGTTACAATGGGGATAGTCACACATTTTGTAGACATTATGACCATGTTGATTATCCTGTCACATACGACAACGAAGGGGTGTTTCAGTCAGTACCTCGTGTGACCACAGTGTACCGTGATCACAGTTCTACACTTTCACGGAATAGACTGAGTAACCCTATGGAATCAGGCCTGTGGAATGCTCGTCCTTTCCTTCATGCAGCTCGTTGCCCAGTTATGCAAGTGTGGCGTATATTGACGTTGACCTAGCGAATTCAGCCCACAGGCGCTCTGTCGGACTCAGATTCGGAGAGTATTTTATTAGACGGTCAATCAGTCCATTGTGAATGTCCCCTATCTCGCTGTTCAGCCATTTAGGTTTCTTGTAAATGTATTATGATGAAATGCCACTGAGATTGTTCCTTGCTCATTTAAAGGTGATATTTTCAATAGTTATCGATGGGTTATCACTGAACTGTTAGGGAACTGTGAACCTCTATGTGATACTGGTGTCTGTGTCCACATGTGGTGACATGACAGTTGTTTGTTCATCACAATACTGTAATGTTGAACTCAGGCTTTTCATTTGAACAAGTAAAATGTGTGACTGAAGGCTCACCATCAACACTATTCAGTGGCAATGCAGGAATGGCTTCCGCATCAACTTGACACATCCAAATCTTTCTTTGTTCACTCGCAGCAATCTCCTGTTCTTTGAGTGAGTGAGGTAATATTCAACATCGCATCGGCAGTATTTCAGCCGTAAAGCGACCTGTTTCTTGAGAATCTCTCCCAAGTGTCAACACGTTGACTTTTACTATGTTCCTCGGATTATGTCTGAAGAATAACTATCACCATGCACTGTCGTTTTATGTATGTCACTCACCCACTGCTCAATAAAGTCACAGGGAATGCTCATTTACCCTGAAAGCACACACACACACACACACACACACACACACACACACACACACACTGCAGAAAACATATCCGATCACCATCTTGCAATGACCCTCAATGCCATGCCAGCATTCCGCATACCAGTAACTACACATCATAACTTGAGCAGTTGTCAGTTAAGGAGGTCGCATGCATACCAACACCGAAATCAAATATGATTGTGCTGAAAAAAAACAGCTTTATGAAACTTGATATTTGTTTTATGATGTGTACTCGCCTTTGATCGTAGCACGTGTATAGTCCCCTCGATGGGTCAAAATAGCCATACAAACAGATTTATGGGATGAATATGAATGGCTATATCCGAGTTAAAAACCAGGTGTTGCCACACCTTTTCTCATGTATATGGAAATGATAAATACACCTGAACAATTAGAAACGACCTAAACAGCTTAAGAGGAACATACACTTAGGTGAAGATGCTTTGTTGTTGGAGCAACTTTGCTGAAGCTGTCAAACAATTTTTACACATAATTGTAGATAATTTAATATTTTCAACATTTCGATAACGCAACATATGTTATTTTGGGGATTACAGAAAATGCAATCCCAAATATAACACATGTTACAGTTGATCACTTTCTAAAGTGCATTGTGTATTCATATCTTGATGCATTCAAGCAAACCCTGAAAGAAAATGAAAAGGTATGTGTGTCAGGTGTATTTGTCTAGTTCATATGTCTATTTCCATCTAAAGATTTTAACATTTTGTAACATTGATGTGATTGTCACTGGGATGTAGGCAAATGACTTTGCACCAATAGTGAACAGTCTTGCTCAAACGAATAGTTTGTTGTGGGACAAAGAACCAGACAATGTATGGTATTTCAATGAACTCCATAAAGCCACCCTTAAAATAAAAAAAACAACATGTTCAATGCCTTGACAATATATAAATCTAAGAACAGTTACAGAGAATTGGCCAGTGATAACATTATTTGATCGTAAACATGAATATATATATTATATTATGAAGACTGACTGAAATGCGATCATTACTTAACTGTGACATTGAGGTATCAGTCAGGATGAGACGTCCTTCGGAAGACAGTTCTGGATGTCCGTCAGCATCTGATTCCAGCGTTTATTCCAGATATTGCCACACAATTAAATGTTAAATGTCAAACAGAATATCCATGGTTGACTTCCCAAATAGAATTCATTAACCCATTCTTGGACCCTAAACAATACGAAGACCTTAGTGGTGTTAAAATAACGTAAAGGTCATGTATGTTACTGTACAAAGGCGTTTAGATTGACATTACGAATCATGGCAATGTCTTTTATGAAAATCGCATAGTTATGGTTCTAATGCCCGCTGTCATTTTCCTGATCACCTCAAATATTGTTTGTATCTGTAAATGGAACTTTAAAAGATGTTGTTAGTATGGAATGGTTTTATTCTCTCAGTTTATTGGAATTGATCAAATATGAAAATAGAAAGGCAGCTAGATGTTGTACATCGGCTGAAACCTGGAGGTCATCCTCATGTAAGCTGCATCTGACAGGAAGAGGTCCCATAAGTGAAGGAGTGGCGTGTGCTTTAAAGTTAGAGATGCATTCACGTCGCAATTCAACCAACAAACATTGGAGTCATTATCCTTGAGAAATGAAACAGTGTGATCGATCTGTATACCTGTAAACCTTTCTAGGGCGAGAACTGTTCACGTGACACGCCTTTGGATGTATGTATTCCGTATAATCTCAGGGATATAAGTCTGTGCAAATATTTTCTTAGTCTCTCATGATATTACTCAGGAAATTTTGCAATAAAGAAACAACTCGAAAGATTCAGTGATATTACAGAAAGGCTTTGGTAAGTCAATATTTCCATGTTTTAGTCACATCACCAAAAGGTTAATGGACACGAAATGTCACAGGGTTGATATAACGATTTTGTAAGTGACTATGATGGCGTTAGGGTTAGGGAATATTGCAATGTAAGACATAACTAATATATTATGCCTCTAGATTGATTAGATACTTGAAATCCTAGGGTGATCTATCTGTATAGTGTAAAAAAGTTGACGTGTATGCACATCCGATGTTCTGGAAGAAAGAGGGAGTCCAAAATTGTTTAAAAAGAAAAGGGTTTCTTTCATGAAACTGAGCATTTGGCATGCTGTTATTTTAAGGTTTAGAGTAAGGCTTGATATCTACCATCATCAGTTTGGTCCCTATACAATATATGACCAGATACTGATTGTGAAATGACCACATACTGATTAAGGTGAAAACCAGTACAAATGTGTACATAACCGCTGATTTCATCATTACGATTTCATCATAGTGAATCTATGGTCTTGTAGCCTACTAAAGGCTCTATTAAAGTTGAACCAGGAAGAGTGTTTGACAGTATATCCTGCTTCAGCAACATTCAGTGGCAATATTGGAATGTCTCCCGCACCTATTCGACACATCAAAATCTTTCGTTGATGATTGACAGCTCATAACTTGTTCATTGAGAATCTCCCGTATCTCGGTGATCGTGTTGGTCATTTTAAGTTCCTGTACATGAAGTGAATTTTTACGAGGCACATGATCTGTCACTAGCGTGCCGTGGTTGTTCATAAGAGGCCTAATAGTGCTGCATATGCATGGACATCATTTCAAGGTACCAGATAGAGTTATTCAATGGTATAAGAATCTAATTCTACTTAGAACCTATTTGAGCAAGAACCTACATAAAGTGATAGCCTAAACACTGTCGCGGCTTCCGACGTTCATACAATGCGACCCTGACACTATGAAAGGTCCTACTCCGATGAACGAACAAATCTGAAGCCTGTCCTTTTGTAAACGTATCAAACAGTTATGAAGGAAAACATTTTCTTTACAACCTAGCTTCAAATAATTTCGAAGATTTTATAGCGAAATAATAGCGATTTTGAATAAGTTTACTTGGTGCTGAGAAGCTCACGGGCCCGATAATCCGACTCCAGCAACCTATTCTAGGTCCACTTGCACAAAGCGACCATAGTTCTCAGACAGTCTTAAGTCTATGTTGTAGAAAGGGCGTTACGATCACATCAGCGTAAATATCACTTTGCGAAAGGGAGCCCAGCGACTCAATGGGTCCCTGGTTTGGTCGTTTGAGTTCTCGTTTTTGATAATTTGGGCAATACGGAACATCTCAGGAGCCGTTAGATACAGATACATGTAGTTCCCTTCTTGCCACCCGTGAAGATCCGGGTTAGAATTGATCTTCAGCAACCCATGCTTGTCGTAAGAGGCGACTAAAGGGACCGGGTGGTCAGGCTCGCTGACTGGGTTGACACATGTCATCGTATCCCAATAGCGTAGATCGATGTTCGTGATGTTGATCCCTGGATTGTCTGGTCCAGACTCGATTATTTACAGACCGCTGCCATATAGCTGGAATATTGCTGAGTGTGGCGTAAAACTAAACTCACTCTCACTCGTTTCTTGCCATTTAACGATTTCACGCCAGTTTAAAACTACACAGATGAAAGTAATGATCAGGGAAACGTTAGATAAGAGTCCTGCCAAGCGTACTGAACGTGTCCGTACTAATTGTTGTGTAGATCTGACAAGGCCAATTTCAGTGATACTGTCAACAATGAAACAACATCATATGGAATATAATATGTTTTTCATCTTCACAGACTGGCCAATCTTCAAAACATCACCGTTAGAGAATCGTCAGATTAATGATCAGAACAATTTCCTACATAATTAGCTAACAGGTATTAGTGATGATAAATATTTCTTATGAAAAATCCTTAAAAATGGAGTTAACATTTACAAAACTACTGATTTACCATAAGAACAAACATGAAAAAAACACACCTCAGATTGTGACTGGTATTTAAAGCACACAAACAGCTCAGGCGAATAGAAGGACAGTATGAGGAGAATTTGATATCTTTATTGTCTTCATTGATAAGAGTAAATTCAAAACGCCAACAATAGAGAATAATCAGATTAAAACTATTTTCTGCACAACTAGCTGACATGTAGTAAGTAATGATGGAGTCGATGTATTGTTTATAGTGCTATTGACATGCACACGAGACCAATACATGTGACACGCATTATAGATTTGTTATAACATGTATACCTTCAGCAGCGACTTGGCTCCACTGGTAGCTGACATGCATAGCGGTGGCGTTTGTCACACCTCTGATCGTGCCATCTGTTCACAGGATCCTCAGAATTTAACAAGAGTACTAGGCAATTCTGGTTTGTGTGTCCTTGAGGTTCACCTCCTTCTGTATTCCACCAGAAGGATTTAATTGAGGAGTTGTCTGCCCACAACCACGTTCCCTCTTCTTGTATATCAGAACCGCCAAGCCAGATGGATACTGCTAAAATTACATATTCGCAAACAACATTAGTATTCTTTTCAGGAAACCACCCCAGATGTCGTTTTCTCCATTCTACCAGTGGAAAAGAAAATTTAAGGCGATACATATATGTGGAATTAAAACAATGAACGTTGTATATTTTCAGATTTAATTGTGTTTTTAACATGAATGAATGGAAATTTCATTTCAAATGTTTTGATTTCCCCTCATATCTATCAACATTGAACTATACAAAACATTAGTTCTACGTGACGTTTCACAGTTATGAGTCAAAGATGGCGTCATCCGCATGGGGAGGCAATAAGTGACCTCAATGACATAGTCAATCTGTAACATTTTACACTTAAAAGACGATAAATATATGTTATGAACGTTATATGTTTTCAGATTTCCTTGGAATCTAATTGTAGAAAAATATGGAAGTTGTTCTCATAAAATTTAATCAAATCATGTTTCATCCATATCCTAGAACCTAATTCCTAGCAATGTTTTCAAATTGGAGATTCAGTAAAACAACTGCGAATTGAAACTAAATATTTTCTTGATCATACCACATGGTCCCTAGTATGGTGACCTACCTTCAGTTGTTGGCGATCTATCGGCCGTGTTTTATCTTGTATTGTCTTCTTAAATTAAAGAGTTTTAGATTTAATTATTAGTTTTAAATTTATATCTGTGATAATCTAGTTGTTTTACTGTCCATCGCTGACAGGTGTTTATAATTTACTTTTAATCATTATAAAACTTGATTTAGTCACCATATGGCTGAAAAATTGCCGATGTGACTTAAAATCTGAACTCACTCACTCGCTCACTCACTCTTGATCGTATCTTGTTTCCGATCATAACACACACTTCTATGTACTTTACGACTGGTTTGTTTGTTTGTTTTAATCCGCAACATTAAAGCTTTTTGGTTAGGGTTTGTTACATTTTTAGTTTGGAGCACACAATCTAGTGACTGACATCATGAGCATTGATTCACTCAATTGGTACACTTTGACACCCGTCAATGAAGTCAGCGAGCCTGACGACCCGAGTCCGTTATTCACCTCAAACGACAAGCACGGGTCGAACCTGCGAGCAACGACCAAGACCGTTGAGGTGCCATGACTTCCATCACCCAATCCGGCCATTCTGACCAATCTATCGACTTAGTCGCTTCTTACCAGCAACATAGTTTGCGGGACTAAGAAGAACCTGTAATCAATCCGGAGTTTACGTTTGGTAACAACAGATTACAGGATGTATTATTCAAGCTTTATGGTGGATGGTTGTATATATAGGAGTCGGGACCAAATAATTGACTGATCATCAATCTATGCACAACTGACCTCCCGAATCCGTTAATCGACACTTTAGACATGTATAGGTGTCTGAAGATCATTTCTAAACCGGGTTACAGAATGCATTTGACACACTCGTAGTCCTACTATATATATATAAATATATATGTACTTACTGTGTTTTACAGCAAGGTAGTTCATTAGTAGATTTGTTGCGAGGTTGTCAACTTTAAGAAGATGTCCACCAGTTTGAATACAGGTATTCTCTGCATCCATCCATGATTTAATTTGGTGTCTGTCGATATTATAGCACAGATCGAGTTTTGGATTCCAGCTGTATCCATTGTCGCAGCCATCTGAACACATACGTAAATTTCCGGGTCAATGTCTCAATCAAAAGCAAATCTTACACTGGACACAAGTGTGAAAACAGAAGACTTGATTCTTTCACTTGTCTGTCGAGTGTGTTATGTTTGGGATTACACATTCTTATTTCAGTACAGATTCCTTTACTTGTTTCAGGTTGAGTGATATCCTATATTCGATCACACACTCTCATTCACGAACAAAATTGATAGCACAGAAAGTCAACGATCTTTCCCACCCAGCCATCGCAACTTCCGGAATGAACTCGAAAAATGTACTTAAATCTTTACTTCAATGAGAAAGTTTATCCTAAAAATATCATATGATAAATAACGTGTACTAGTGTCCCTGATCCAGATATTGGAGAGGCTGACAAACAACATAAAATATTATTTACAGGAATATTGTTATGTAGTTGTTATATGTAAGGTTAAAAGTCCTCCAAAAGGAAAAAGAAAACAACATCTTATTTCCGCCCTAGATACTGCATGTCGGTGCCAAACCCAACTCATTCACTCACAATAAGCCTGATAAATGACTTATTGACGAAAGCATTACGGAACCATTCATTCTAGTTTATGTGCCATCGTACTTCATAACATACATTATTACCCTGTCTTTACAGGTTTATCGTGAAAGAAAGCTGTAATACCTAACTAGGTAGAATCTCTCAAAACTGAAATGATAATGGTGAACATCTTACAACGGAATCAACTCCCTGAAATCACTGAAAACGGAGGCATTGACAATTTCGTTACATAGCCATTCATTCGCTCCTATGTGGCATCGTAAACTACGACATAAACAATTGCCTGAGTTCGATTATTAACAGGAATGTCGTGCTAACACTAAACCGTATTTTTATCAAAATGCTATATAAACATAAAATGAAAAAGGTACCTCTTTTCCACACCAGATACTGCATGTCAGATGAAACCTGGAGGTCACCCTCAGTGTAAACTGCATCTGACAGGTAACACGTCTGGGAGGAGGCCTGGTAAAACAAGGAACGGCAAGTCATGTTGAAGAAACACTTGGAGACGCATTCACTTCTCGATTCAACCACCACACCGTGTGGTTCGGAGGACAGAAAATAACCATGAAGTGTCAAGACAATCTGTAAACCTGGAAACATCTTTTGTGTGCTACGACTGTTTCTGTCTCACGTCTTGGGGAATATGTCTTCCATAATATTTGTGTGTTTCATTTATATGCTACAATCCTGTTCAGGCCCCTGTTGTATTACATACGGGCTTTAAGTTCATGTCAGAAAAGTATGAATCTACTTAACAGACTGTCACGGGAAGTTTACACTGATGGGACATCCGGGAAAGTGCATTAGCATCACAGGAAATCGGTATTAGCAGGATAATAGGTTGATGCGTTTAGTTACTATGAGGACGGCGAATTATTAAAAAGAAAACTTTAAACCTTATTAAACAAAATCATATATACAAGGAATACTAAACCCAACTATTCAGTGAAATTGATCCCATATTCGACATTTTATCCTTTTAATGGTTCGATTATCGAAGCTTGAAATCTCTTTTCATCGGTTTATCCCTTATATACCACACGGGCCATTTTGTGTGCGCATAATTATCACCAGTTTGCTCTTATTGACGTAAAAAGTTTGCTACTGGCAGAAAGAATCAGTGCTCTTTTATAATGAATCCGTTGGTAATTCTGCAAAACTGACAGATGAGTATTCGCTTCAGATCGTCTTTGCTGAGGCAGAATATGGATACTTATTGTTTTGCAATTTCAGTTTTAAAATTATGTACCTTTTTCGTTCTTTACATCCACATGATGCAATATTGGCTATCTATCTGGACGGCAATGTTATGTTCAGTCATTAACTGGTCTGAAGAGCATCCTTTACCATAATATGCAGCAGTAAAGATGATCTGGTATTCAATGGCATCTCCTGGGGTTTCTGGGCATGGGGAACATAAGCCCCGGGCATAGTGTGCTGTCGGTATTGGTTCCTATGGATGTGATATCCTCCTTTAACTAGTTTTTCTCTTCTGTACGATACCTCTCTGATTCTGATTGAGGATCTGAATTAACATCCGTTGGACCCTTCAAATGAACGCTGCACGGACTTTGATCGCCCATATCAAAGGATGAATGTTTCGGTTAGGTGACCAGTCATCTGCTAATGTTCTTAAATGATCCGGTTCAATTCTTTAAAATCACAATTCAAATCTTTCAGTTTGTACAAATAGAATCCACACAAAACAATTATTTTATCTCTTTTCATGAAATGGTTGGGCCGAGATAGTAAAAAATACCAAACGCTATGTTCCAAAACGAATATATTTTTTTAAACGTTTTCCACATTTAAAAAATGGAAACGCATAGGCCAGCTTTGAAACCATTTTACTATGTTGAATTACATGTGCACTGATTATAATGTCATAAGACGCGAACGTCCACGAAAGCTCGTTCTGGTCAGTACCTGGTGTAACCACAGTTTGCTGTCATCACTGTACTCATTGGCATAGATAGAATGAATATATTTATTCTGCCTTAAGAAATTTCTAATGTTCTTCATAAAACGTGTTGGCCAGCTGACCTATCGAGTTCAGCCCACAGATGGTCAGATCCGGAGAATATTTCACTGGACAGTCAATCAATGATGTCCACTGTGAATGTCCCACATCTCTTTGATCGCGTGAGCCATTTAGGTTTCCTGTATTTAATAATCTCAAAAATGTATTACGATGCAACGTCACTGTGACTG
>VKKT01003138.1:34893-45098 GCA_008038995.1 Haliotis laevigata | reverse complement strand
AGATATTGTTGTCCTAAACTTCAAGATCGAATTTCTCGAAAATAGGTTTTTGTGACTTAGTACACTCTGGTTTTCTGGCGACGACTTCTGTGATTTAGAGGGTAGTGGATAGCGCATGATCTCCGGTCGTGTCATATGATAAATTGTGTACTTGCAATGTCTGTCTTTGCAGTGTCTTCTGCAGATGCCGTATACCTGTCTGTCAACGTGGGCGACCTATACAGTAATTCAACGACTGAAAGTATCTACAGAAGCAAAATTAAGTGATCGCCTTCCCTCGTGTGCACATGTGTGGGTGAAGACATTTCATGGGGTCAACTTAAGAACACCAGGTGTAAATCTCGTCCACTGATACACCTACATCTCTCTAGTGAGACTGGTGCAGATGTCGTTTTTTGTTTACCTGCGTCCGTGAAAATTGCAACCAATGCAGAAATGGGGAGTATTGAAAGTAATTATAGAAGCTTAACTGGTAATTACCAGACCTTTGGGCAAAGCTGACATTAACCATCAGTGATGGGAACTATAAATACGATGAAGAATTGGTTAAGGGGCGTGTAGGCCACTGGAGTTAGTACATTCATTATTAACTATTAGCTTCCAGTGGTATTTCAGTATTATGATGGATGGTCAGCGGCTTAATAACAGAGGGAGGCCCAATGTGACATGTTAAATCAGAATGTCCTTAACCCGATTATGGTGCTGATACACTTTAGTCATTAATCTGAGTGAGAAGAAGGAACAGACAATTTGTCATGGTCACGATACACATAATGGGTCCTGACTGTTTGATGACAAACTGAAGATGACACCTACAGCTGGTCACGTTTATGAGATTTGGGTGTTTGAGTGAACGAACTTCCTACGTCGATGCTCCTTACATATAACGTGTATTTGTGCTTCTTGTTTTATGTTAGTCTGTTTTCTATACTGTGGGGCGGTTGGGTAGTCTTGCATTTAAAGGGCTCGCTCGTAATGCCGAAGACCTGGGTTTGAGACCCCAAATGGACGCAATGTATGAATCCAATATGTGGTGTCCCCCATCGTAATATTGCGGGAATATTGCTCATAGAGGCGTAAACCCTTACTCATTCACCGTCACTTGAACTGTTTCCTCATGTGTTTGTAGAACCAAAATTGACTGAAGGCCTGTTACACACTTACCAAATAGGAAATCTAAGCTAGACATGAAAATTATGATCACCCGGGTGATATGATTATTATGAAGAATGCCATGGCCTGTTTTGCTCAGGGGTATCTGGTCACTGAAACCATAGTGTTCAGCAACCCATGCTTGTCGTAGGAGGCGGCTTACGGGATTGGATGGTCTGGCTCGCTGACTTTGTTGATGGAGATTACGTATATGAGTGCTCGTGATGTTAATAACTACATTTTATTGGTGCAAACTCGATTATTTAGAGACCACCATGATATAGCTCTGTGTAAATATAACATAAATGAACACAAATCAGGTGGTTGCCCGCTGGTTATCTGAATACGACTTTGACGATCCGGGTTAGAATTGGTCTTTAGCAAACCTATGCTTGTCGTAAGAGGCGAGTAACGGGATCGAATGGTCAGGCCCGCTCGCTCGATTTCTTTATGCCAATACTAGTGCACCACTTTATAAATAAACATAAAACACAATTGCATTTACACTTCGAGTGGGACACAAATTGCATGGTTATCGGACTTCTACGTTTTTGTTTGTTTGTTATTAAACGCAGCATTGAACAACATTCCAGCTATATAATAGTAGTCAGTGCTAATGGTCAACGTTTTCTCAGGTGCATAGCCATTGGTAAATGTACGATACGTGCTTAATCCAAGATATTTACATTATATAGTACACCCTTTGACAACGTGCATAGACGTAATTTCAAGTGAACGGATATGAACGCCCGTTTTGGTGATATTCTGATAGTGTCATTTTCGTTTAAATATGCAAATATACATAAATGTCAATATTCAGAAATATAGCATCGTTCTTTATCTATGCTGGGTCCCGATCCACAAAGCGTTCGTTGCGCCACGACATCCGATGGTAAACTATAGGGTTACGACAGGTCGTAACGTTACGAACGCTTCATGGATCGGTTCTTTGATCCAGAATATGAAACTGAGGATCTGTTCAGATGCCTGGTATCCTCATCAAGATGTTAGTCAGAGATGCTGAAAATCAGTGCTTAACATATCCAGCTTACAAAGTTGGCAACTTTTGAGATAACATTGCAAATGAGTTTATCAATGGCACCAGTGCAGCCAGTTTCCTTATCCAAGCTTCTCCCCTGGGAGTATTTCCGCCTTTCATTACAGTTGGATTTGGCCGAAATAGGTCCGAAATACCACCTTATTTCATTACACTGTGTTGACTTATGGATGTATTTTGTAGCGTCAGGAGAGTCCTGGCACACTCAAAACAAATATGACGTCTCACAGANCAGAGTGTCTTTCCTTTGATAAAGGGCAATTGCCCTGACATGAATTGTCTCCAAAGGAAGGCCGTGTTTTGATGGCAATTGTGATTTAGCTACATGTTGTAATGTCTCTGCCTGCTAAACAGGATGACTGTCATTAATAGACTAGCTAATCGCTGACCTTTTGCTGTAATGTGTTAATGTGCCTATTCCAGGAAATCTTGTGTTATTACGGTACATTTGTAAGAAATGATAATATCTATTTTCGACCACAGAATGTAAGATATATGGCATTCTATTGTAAAAAGGGGATTTCATTTAAACAATTTTATCCACGAGACTGGTAGACAAGTTCTGTCAAAACTTTGAGGTCTTCTTGACATTGTCAATTATATAAGCGGGACGGTAGGGTAGCCTAGTGGTTAAAGCGTTTGCTATTCACGCTGAAGGCCCGGGTTCGATTCCCCGCATTGGCACAATGTGAAGCCCATTTCTGGTGTCCCTCGCAGTGATATTGCTGGAATATTGCTAAAAGCGGCTTGAAACCCATATCACTCAATGAATTATATTAGCAGCATATACATAAACAGTATGGAGAGAGAGAGAGAGAGAGAGAGGGAGAGAGAGACACAGCGAGAGAGAGAGAGGGAGACAGAGAGAGAGAGAGAGAGAGAGAGAGAGAGTATGTGTGTGTGTGTGTGTGTTTTGAAGCCTGAGAGAGAAATGAATTGTTGAATGAACAATTCCTGATGCAGATCTCATACTCGAATAATGTAATTATGGACTGTGTTTAATGCAGCTTCATTTTCTCTAGCCATGAGATATATATTGCCGTGTAAAGGTTGATAAAAAGGTTACCACGCATGGGTGTTTCGGGGATGGCAATAAATCGGTATTAGCAGTAAATACACTACGTTAATCTCGGCAAGGCTCGTTAAGTACAGTGTTTACAGCTGATATATGATATTTACCATCCCAAAACACACTCACGTGATGACCTGTCTATAGATGATTGTAATTAGACACAGAAGATACAGCTTATTAGCGACCCCGAGAGAGAATATTGATTGAAGGAAACAATATAACATGACATGTGATTTTGTGTACACGGGTCAATAAGGTAACATCAAATCTGTAATCTCGCTGCAGTAAATAGTACTTGAATACCAAACAAGTGCATGTCAAAACACTGCGAAATCAGAACCTGAGTTCGATCATATATATTTGACTGACCTGGAGGTCACAACGTTTCTGCCTGTCAGAATTGACCTGATGCAACCCCAGTTAACCAATGTTAATCAAGGCTAACTGAGGGCGTTAACCGAAATATAACGAATAAAGTGCACCCTCTTCTAAAATTCAAAATGCCTGTCAGGAGAAGGAAAACACAACAGCAATATGAGAAGTCGCTGCCCTTTTATCTGTTCCATTCGACACACGTAAAACAAGAAACTTAAAATGATAGAGAAAATACATGTATTCATGTACAGAAAATATATGATATACACAATCATCCCTATGCACACTGTTATGAGGGTGTGTTTTTTTGCGATTTGAAATATCACATTGATTAAGTGATAGTTATTATGGGTAACATTGTTTAAAGTTTTGAGTGTGGGTTTTGGCTCGCATTTCGCATCATATATGTTCAATAGCAATAATAGTTTTAGCGGTACGTCTTTTTGACAGCACTTCAGAGTTGCCTCCTATGGTTGGCTTTATTTTGTTTTGACTTCCGGTCGTATGTTCGAGAAAATCGCCTAATGTGCTGAGAGAATAATGAGGGAGCCTAGCTTTGCTAGAATGCTCAACAACTGTGTAAGAGCTATATAAAGGCTGGTTGTTGCGCTGTGTGACTGGATTTATCACATGACTGGAGTTATACACATCTGTCTGCCGTCATCAAGCTGATACACAGCTGACCTACATCGTCGTGTCTGAGAACATTTTAAGACTGTGCTTGTCTAATAAACTTCTGTCTTTGTAAACAACCTTCAATCGGATTATATGTTCTCACCATGAATGTCAAGACTCTGGTGAGTTAATAGTTTATATTTGTGACTCAATATTTTAGATTTGTGACTCAATTGCATTGTACTAGATATCTGTATTGTCATTCATTGTAGTTTGCTCATTGTTTATTCAATATGTTATTGAATATGTTAGGCTTGTCTGTGTTCTGTTTTGCTGGTTCAAAGGGGACCCTTAAACCTTTTGTCACTCAACAATGGGCACTGCGGGTATCGCAAAAGCACTTCAAAAATTATTTCCTCCTCACATGTTTATCTTTGAAAGTATGCATGAGTAAGCGAATGTCATGAATACATCAGATCAAGTATAGACCAAGTAACCACTGACTGATAGCATGATCAACGATCAACCTTTTAATTAAAACAAACTTTTAATTAAAAGGCCTTTAGGCACAGAATACAACTGTTGTACAGTATATAACAGAACATTATAGATCTATTGAACCCAATGAACTACTGTATCAGGATCCTGCAAAGATAAAAGGAGGATGCGATTGTAACAGTTGTCATACAAATGTACATATGTAGTGGGCCATCAAACGTGAGGCGAATGAATAACATTTTGTATCCAACACAGCGCAGGCTGCACAAGTTACATATGAGTAAGTGTGTATGGCTCCTTCAAGCAACACTTGATAGTGTGGACTCAGCGAAGCCAGGAATTATTTCGGGAAACAAGAAAGTAATAAAAACAGATGTGTTACAACCTGCGGGTTGTGCACTTTACCATGTGTCCGTTGCCCTATTAACTATGTTGTATATCACATGACCTGTGTCCTCTGTTCTGAATGCTGGGCCCTTATGTAATTTGCCTAGCGATATGTCTCCTATTCCAATAGCTCTTTGTCCTGTCGTCCTGACCCTGGTTTTAACGGTTATTGTCCTATGTCACGTGGATCCCGTTCCTAAAGGTTATTGTCCTATGTCACGTGGATCCCGTTCCTAAACGTTATTGTCCTTTGTCATGTGGGTCCCGTTCCTAAAGGTTATTGTTCTATGTCACGTGGGTCCCGTTCCTAAAGGTTATTGTCCTGTGTGATATGGGTCCCGTTCCTAAAGGTTATCGTCCTATGTTCATAATGGTCCTGATCCAATAGCTTAATGCCCCATGTCAAGTGGGCCTGTTTCAATAGCTTAATACCCTCTGTCACGTGGGAGTGTTCCAATAGCTTCTTGAGCCATGTCATATTGGTCCCGTTCCAATAGCTCATTGTCCTATGTTAAGTGGGCCTGTTCGAATAGCTTATTATCCTATGTCTATTTGGCCCGTTCCGATATTTTAATGCCCTATGTCACTCGGACCTGTTCCAACAGCTTCTTTAACCATGTCATATTGGTCCCATTCCAATAGCTCATTGTCCTTTGTTAAGTGGGCCTGTTCCAATAGCTTATTGTCCTATGTCAAGTGAACCTGTTCAAATAGCTTATTGCCATATGTCAAGTGGGCCTGTTTCAAGAGTTTAATGTCCTATGCAATGCGGGCCTGTTCCAATAGTTTCTTGAGCCATGTCGAATTGGTCCCGTTCTAGTAGCTTATTGTCCCATGTCAAGTAGGCCATGTGGTTCCTTTTGTACCCACTGAACCCTAGTACCCTATGCCCTATGTCATATACAGAAAGTAGCCATGACATTCTGTTTGTCTTAGTCAGGATGACCTGTTGTGTAACGTGCCAAATCAATACAATACTACTGTCACCGGATGACAGAACCTGTCTGGTTTAATATCAATACAAAATACCTGGCGTCTCTAGACTGTATCCATACTGGAAAACTTGGAATATTTTACATTTAAACTTCTCAAAGCTCCTTTATCATGGAAATGTCTCTCCATTTATAACACCTTATTTCATGGTGCCAAAAGTCCCACTGCGGTCGTTTTCATTCTCTAATTAAACCATCATGCCTTAATCACTGTCACTGGACCACATGACTAGCTAGCGTTCATCATACCCAGAGACTGAATCACTCCCAATAATATTCTATTATCTTACAGTTATAAATCCTGTGACTAAGGAAGTGTTTCTATTTCATTCGGTTTTAGACCCAGTTTTCATATGATTATTTGAAATATTTAATTTGGTTTCAAATTATAATTATGAAGAGGGAAAGATATGTTACCGTGACATGTTATCAATCAATATGTTTTTTACCACGCAATATTGTAACGTACGAACTACTGTTATTATGACGTCATAAGTTTGATATGACGTCTTTGAATTTACCATGTTCTTACATTCAGTTACCAGTACCTTGATGTTACACGATATATGTGACATTGTTCCGCAGTTAGTTGTCAGTGATAATTAATGCGGTGTGGACTGGATTTCAGGAGTGCACCTAATTGCCATTGAACGAAATAATAGCAACAAGGACACACAATTTCGGGTTTAAAATTGCTTTCTAATTTACTGTAACAAGAAAATAAACGAAAGTAAACATGGCAGATTTCCAAAGAAAACGTTTATCGATTTCCTTCTAATCTTGGCCAACCTGTACCATGGCTCCACATACGTGAGAAACACCAATCAAGCGACATTGTTAACACATAGATTCCTTCTCGTCAGTGACACGCTGTCGCCAGCCTACCATGGCCACTTGCTGATTTCACGCGATGGCAGGTGCGATCTGGTTCAATATAACGTGAACGCTGATTCTCTCACATCAACGACACAACACTGGAACCATGTCTCGCTTCGGTTGCTTCATTTTTTTACGTCAAGATCAATCAGAACATGATAAGATCGTAATTGACATTTTGAATGAGAGTTTAACGCCGTTGAACAATCTTTCAATCTCACTAAGGTGCGTTTACACATAGATTCCTTCTTCTCAGTGACACGCTGTCGCCGGCCGACTATGGCCACTTGCTCATTTCACGCGAAGGTAGGAGCGATCTTGTTCAATGCTGCATCAACGCGGATTCTTTCACTTCAACGACATAACATAGGAGCCATGTCTTGCTTCAGTTATTTTATATTTTTACGTCAAAATCAATCAGAACATGACAAGATCAGAATTGACAGTTTGAGTGAGGGTTCAACGCCCTTTCAGCTTGATTTGGGAAAGTGTGTCTGAGTTTAGCACTATTCCAGCAATATCATACCGGGGAATACCAGAAATGGGCTTCACACACTGTACCCCTGTGGAGAATCGAACCCGGGTTATCTAAATGGCAAGCGAACGCTTTAACCACTAGGCTACCTCATCGCCCATGATGTGTCAGAATAGCCCAAATGGAATCAAGTCACATACCTTGAACCTTTTGGTGCACCATACGGTCTGTATGGTGACGGGATGATAATATAACGCAACTAGACATGATTAGAGTGACTGAGTAAGTCTTTAGTAACATTTCAGCAATATCACGGAAGGGAACACCAATGGACTCNACTTAATGTACACCTGTGAAGATCCGGGTTCGAATTGATCTTAAGCAAACCCATGCTTGACCTGAGAGACGACTAATGGGACGGGGTGTTGAGACTCGCTGAGTTGGTTAACACATGTCATAGAATCTCATGGTGTTGATCACTGGATTCTCTGGTCCAGACTAACATTTTGATTATTTAAAGATTGCCGCCATATAGCTGGAATATTGTTGAGTGTGCTAAACGACAAAACAAGCAGTCATAGCAACATCACACATTGTACCCATGTGGGGAATCGAACCCAGGTGTTCGGCGTGACGAGCAAACGGTTTAACAACTGGGTGCAACGTATGCCACAGATAGGATAGGATGCGCACACCCTTTGACGAACACCTGGTGTCATCACAAGTTGATAGTGATTCATGAACACGTGCTCACAATAGCGTCGGGATTGTAGAAATTGCCTGTTGATAAAAACAAGAGTTTTGTTTTGCTGCCGTTATTCTCAGGTCTCCTTGTACCTAATTGTAGGTAAATAGTGTGCGAGGTACTTCAACAGTACTTCAGCGATATCTCGTTTTATCAGTTTTGTGTGGGAAGACATCGATCTTGAATTGAAGTAGGTCAAACCTTTCAGATAAAAATCTTAAGTAGGTCAAGCCGATCTGGATGCAACATCGTTGAAAAGAACTTCAAAGGTATCTGCTCTTATAAAAACAACCTGATAATGTGAACGTAATACTAGCATGGATGCATGAAGTGATGTTTGTTATTGGTGCATTATTAAAGGAATAAACACTTGATTTTATATCTCAATATAATGAGATCCATTATGATTCTCATGTTCAGCGGGCAAAATGTCAGGAGGAATTGATTTTGTCCGCGAGATATTAAATGACTCCTTAAAAGGTATGACACTGTAGAGGTCCATGTTCTCTAGCGTCAGGGTTATTAGCTGTGGGGATGGAGAGCTCGTCTCAGTTGATTTGTATCTTGCATCAACATCACTCAAGAGGCTGAGCGTGGGCGGCGATGCATTGTTTGGGAAGGATTCTGTACGTCTTTGCAGAGGCTCTAGCCTAACCTCGTTCTAACCTAAACTTTTGCCTTTTGTAGATTAAAGTCAGCGGAGTGGCCTGGTTTGGGAGAGGTGGGGAGAGGAAAGTGGGGCGAGGTTGGGTCGAGATAGAAGTGGAACAGATTGGAGTGGTGTGGGCTCAGGTGAGGTGAAGGCAATAGAGCAGTGGATCAGAGTGGAGTAGAGTTGACTGTAGTGAGATGGGGGCAAGGAGATGTGGCGCAGGGGCGAGTGGGCTGGGTCGAGGTGGGGGCGAAAGAGAAGTGGGGCATAGTGGAGTGCACTGGACCGAGGTGGGGGCCTGTGGAATGAGAGGGAAGTGGATCAGGGAGGAATGGACTGGAGCGAGGTTGGGTCTAGAGGGAAGTGAAGCAGAGAGGAATGGGCAGGGTCAAGAGAGAAGTGGAGCAGAGAGGAGTTAAAACACAGTTGACGTGGAGTAGAGAGGGGTGAAATTGAGTTGAGTTGAGTGGAGCTAAAGAAAGAAGAGTGTAGAGCAGCAGAGTTTAATCAAGCGGAGCAGGCTGAAAAGTGAGGAATGAGCGGACTTGAGCCGATTCGTCATCATTTATTTAGCTAAACTCTGAAGATGCTGGTGACCAAGGCATAAAATATCCACTTATCGTGACAAGTAGCAACAGAAAATAATAACAAGGCATTTCATCCCGTCTCAAACGAGTTATCACTGCCTATGCCAATGACGTCATTTCCTGTACCCGTACTGTCGTCACTGAAGAGAGATAATGCCCACATTGCAGACAGATCCCAGTGTGATGTCTGATCTGATCTTTGTTCCACGAGATTGTCCCGGGGGAATGACCTAAATTCCAGGTTCTGTTTACCGAACCACGATCGTGCCAAATACAGGAAAACGTTAGATCTCTATCAATGGTATATTTATATCACTGTTGGTTTTGGGTTGAGAAGGTGCATGTGCAACATTCATTAGTGTATTAGTGTGTTAAGTGAGAAAGTCTGTGTGTTGAGTGTGTTATTGTTAGTGTGTTCTTTGTGTGTGAGTGTCTGTGTGTCTGCCTGTTCCAGACAATTCCATTGTGTATTGATGCGTTCTCCTTCCCTGATAGTGCTTTAACAAACTGACATATTATGCCACAGGATTACATGGACGGCCCACTGACACACTGTATACTGACTACGAATCGACCAGTCATTGTTTAATCCCACGTACCCACCTTCCGCTTTCATGACAGACGCTCTGAACCCGGAGACCGTCCATCCATTACTGTCATCACCTACACAAGCCGCCAGTATGTACCGTCGTCACCTACACAAGCCGCCAGTATGTACCGTC
>VKKT01003137.1:76285-88028 GCA_008038995.1 Haliotis laevigata | reverse complement strand
CGTAGGAGATACTAACTCCTACGTAGGAGATACTAAGTCCTACGTAGGAGATACTAACTCCTCATTTTCGCCTGATTATGTATCTAGGTTTGTCAGCACCAAACCCAAGCTTGTGGTTTCACCAAAGTGGCTACCACCTATGTCCCCGTACCATGTCAAGCTGTGGCGGTACTGAAATATTGGTGTACTTAAATTCACTTACCTTCTCTCGGTATCGTTTGAATATATTCAAGACAGAACATTCACTTAGACCATCACGAGGAATATTCCAGACCACCCAGAACGAAGCAGCCTGCCACAGTTCAGAAATCGATAATAATACATGATAACACCACATATATTCAGACATTACCTACCATTGCATCGAAGATTTTTTCCGGTTTCGTCTCGAGATTGTTTTTGCCATTCCCATCCTATGTCGTCAAAGCATTAATAACATGCCTACTTTGTCGTCCACAAGTGTCTTGTAGCCATCGACCGCCTCCGTGGTGTAGTGGTTAGAGCGTCCGCCCGGAAAGCGGAAGGTCGCAAGTTCGATCCCCGACCGTGTCGTACCAAAAGACGTTAAAATATGGTACTTGTTGRTCCCTGCCTGGTGCTAGGCATTAATGGGTACAACAAGGACCGGTCGGCTCGGAGTCAGTATAATGTGTGTAAGTGGGGTATTCATGCTTCACTGCGGCATGGTCTCTCAGTGGGCTAGTACTAGAACACCAGCTTAAGTCTGGGCAAGTACAAGCAGCCGCACATACACATACACACGCATGCACGTCGTCATATGAGCGTAATATTCTCAAGCACGACGTTAAACCCAATTTAACCCCACCTCACCTCTTGTAGCCACCAAAGGTTACATGGCCGTTTGCACTAACCATTAAAAATAAAAAAAAGCGCAATGTTGCTTCTGATCGGACCCGCGTCAAAGTTGAATGGTACTGTTATCACAAAGACGTACCACGGCCATGGTATCAAAGTTTCAGTCTCTGTCTTATAGCAGTACAATATGTTTTCAAAGTAGGAAGGAGAACATTTTCGTCACAGAAGGCCATGACTGTCTACCATTATGCTTTATTTCTTTGCCTACTTTCCATCCTTTATTTGTATGTTTTTGTACTGAATAATAATAATTCGTATCAAGGACCAGTAGTTGACCATCACGTTTCGATTGATGGACAGCCGTGGCTCTCCTATAGACCAAACACGCCCAAAATTAACGACGTGTTTTAAAAAACAACCGCAGTTTTGTTTCCTTTCGTTTGTAAACGATATGGAGAACACCCACTATTTTTTCAATGTGTCGACTCCTTAAGCTACTGAAAACTTAAGATGCAGAACAGCTGGCCTCAAGTTTAGCAAGATCCCGAAACAAACTCTGATAATCGAGAAGATTGAAAAAGTTAGGATCGAGTGCTCTTTAGTAAATAAGAATTTACTATTTATATAGCAATGTACTCCGCAGGGACGTGCTCTAAGCGCATACAAACATACTGGACATTATTACCCCGGAAAACCCAGGCTGCCTGTGAGGCGCTATAAGGTACATAGTCATATGACTTATACCATCGGGTACCCATTTTCGGCTGGGTGAACAGAGGCAATTATGAACAACCTCACTTGCCTAAGGTGTGACCATAGAGGTGCTTCGATGTGGAGCAGGACAGAAGTGCTCTATGCACAAGGCCACACATTCAACCAGCTCCCATCGTGTCCACGTGGTGGACCGATGTTCAGACTATCAACCATCGGTTGTATAATGTAATCATGACTGCTTACTTGATGCGTATTGCTGCACGACTGTTTCACGATACGGAATTAATAGTTTCATATTTATCAACTTGACGAAAACATACACACCATATACATTTACGTAAATACACATGTTGGTATGAAAAAAATGCAAATTATTTACAGTTAAAATTCAAATGAGGCGTTTGAATAAGTGACAATTATCGTAGGTGGTTACGATTTTGATGAAACCAACGATGAAGAGTAGGGCGCTTGGAGACAAAAGGAAAACGATTGGAATCGAAGCCAAAAGCAGCGGATCTTTGCACAAATAAGGGACGCAACTCCGTGAATTATATTGTTTTATTATATAACAGTTTTGATTCCACAAAAGAAAGAACAATTATTGTGTTTAACGCAATGACGTTCTCACAAAAATATACATGAATAATTTGCATATAGTAAATATGATTCTTTTGAAAACAAACGGCAAAACCAAAATTGTCGTGTACAGTGAAATAATTTTCTTCAATCAAACATGTCCCTGTTACACTGTAATCAACAGACAACATTATTTAACGAAAGTTCGACTAATGCGTTTACTTCCACCGCCTACCAATCACGCGATTATCAAGTCTTTCATAATACAAACACATAAAGATTAACTGCTCTCTGTGAAATAGGATTGCAGCTATTTCTTTGACTCGCGAGAGCATTAAATAATAAGCCCCTTCAACCTTTGTAAAGAAAAACTTGTTTAAAAACCAATAACATCATTTCCTTTTCCACCTTTGAATAAACTAATATTAAAATAACATAAAAGCAGAAGAGGATTGTCAATATGCCACCTTTCCTATTATGCTATTTCATCTGGGAGAATTAGGATTCAGCAACGAAAAAGCACGTCGACGGTTTTTAAATTTCACAATTCAATCTTTAGATCACGTCTAATCACTTTCAATTCAATCCGTGTACTCCCAATATCTCGGCCGATAGTAATCACGCTAATAACGGTATTTACAAGCAAAGAAACATGTGGTTTTGTAAGTTCAATCATGGTTCGTTTGGATAAAAGAGACATTAAGGTAACAGCATAACACATAATAATTATCACTTGCTAATTCACCAGGACAAGACTTGTATACTTCAAAGTTGAAATAATCCCGCCGTGGTTTCTCGGTGTGAGATGAAATCATTTGCTTGATGGCACACCGTAAATAAGCATGTAGCCTCTTAATGATCAAAGGCCTCAAGAAAGTCTCATTTAATGCTACGGTGTAAATAAGTTATTAACCTTTCTATCTGAAAAAGTAAGTCTATTGTTGAGACAGGAATCCTATCTCTCTCCGAGAGCCTCAGGTGACAATTGAATACTTCATAAGGTTTTTTCTTTCTGCTATCCTGACGCGTACGTTTATTTCGGGCAAGTATTACATTAAAATGATTTTGGGAAGTTTTAAAATCTCCCTTTTGCTTTCTTCGTGTAGTCTTTGAAGGTACGTCCCGATCGTAAGCGGATTACAAGCCTAACGCCGAGTGGAAGATAGATTTGAAAAGAAATTACTTCTATAAGTAAGTCTTTTACAGCGCACCTTTAATGAGTTTCACCTGCTCCAGGCTCGGGCCTTTGTAACAATGAGCTCAGCGCAGTTCGGAGATGAGAAATCACAATTCATTCTCTGGCGACGCTGATTAAATTTCCAGTTTATTAATATCAGTATTCAGCCGCTGTCGCATCTTTCTTCGGCCATATAATTAATCTTTAAGGCAGATATATTCTAATGGATACGGAATAATAGCTCGGAGTCATCGGATGATGACAACCTCGGGTTGTGAAGACGGAGCGTGGAAGTCAAACACGGAGGCTAAAGACACCATCACAATCTGGTCAAATCGAACTGTGAGAGAATTGACAGACTCAATTGTAGACGTAAAAACTAAAATCCGATAAAATGCTTACAGAATCTGTTGGCTGTAGTTCGGTATGAAAGGAAAATGTCATTAGGGATGAGGAATTTGCGTACTGTTTGCCTCGGACGCGAGAGTGAGTGAGTGAGTGAGTGAGTTTCACACCGGTTTTAGCATTATTTAAGAGGCACTCCAAGGGTTCACTTCAGACAGTGTATCCTTGTGAGATCTGAACCCAAGTATTCTGTGTGTTGAGCGATGGCCTTAACAACTGGGCTACCTCACTGTCGCGAAAAGTAAGGTTTTACCCAATAAGTTTAACAACCGAGCATTTTGACCATACGCCTTGCTTGACCTTTTTACAACAGATAAGCCAAGACTGGCTAAGAGAATCTCAGTCACAACATATCTTTTCATATGTATTATATTGTAATAACTTTCGCACATAATGTACATTTTTTTTTAAATATACTAAAATAAAGGCCACGTTTAAAATACAATTTAACATTTTTAAATAGATATATATCAAGAGTCAATTATAGTGAAGCCGAACCTAGATTATGTTTAAATTCAACTTCAGTAAAATATTTAAATTCATTCACAAAATAACCCAATGGTTAAGGATTTAAGATTAAGCTTTAAAGTTTCATGATCAGTGTGACGTTGATTAAAGGGAGAGATAACAATATGATACGTAAACACATGATTTAACGAACAAACTGACGCAGTTGAAAAATTACAGAACCATTTATTTACTTGCCCACTTTACGCTAACACATGCTCGTATATACTTGTCAACCATCACTTGAAAACCTGTATATTTGATATGTTATTTTGAAAGTACAACAATTTTCCATAAAGGCATTATCCATGTTATATGAAAACATATCTTGTGTCTTTGAACGGCACTTGGAAGTGATACACATACAAGCGAGAATTTATGGATGTCAATAACTGGATGAATTTATGGATGAAATTTTGAGGGACACGACGTTTCGGCGTATATTCTTACTACTTCATCAGGATGATGATGCAGGTGTAAGCTTGAATATACTCCGAAACGTTGTGTCCCTGAAAATAAATAAGTTGACAAACATAAATCTTCACCTTTGAAACATATCTTATTAAGCATTTATTTTTGAGATTTATGTAATAAATTCATTTCTTTAGTATTTGAAATAAAATCCAGAAAACACCACATTAAAGGGAGAAAGATGGTCGAAAAGATACTGAGTGTGGCAAATGAGGAAAAGGTTTCTAAACAGCTCCTATGATTAAGAACTTGCATCGTAGTAACACCTGCACATTGTAGTCTTAAATAACGTCAAATACAGACAGGTAATATAAGGGAAATGATGCGTTTATGAAATTTCGTTTCTCAGAGAGGTTTTCGATTGTTTTTTAGTTAAATTACGGATGATTTATTTTGAGTAAGTAACTACATTAATTTTCCAACAGCCAGGAGTTTGGTAAATAGAAGTGGAGGTGGGTTCACCACTCACGCAGACATATCCATTAACGCAGTCTATTGTCTTGACGATGCCTATCAAATCAATGGATGGTATCTTATTGTTCGCGTCAATACACTGAAACGGCGGCATCCTAGTACGTGACTCATTGCTAACTGTGGAAACAGTATAACAGTGTTAAAATTACCTAGATGTAAGGTTATATTTCCTAATATTATTACCATTAAGAAATATTATATCTTCCAATCTATCATTAATTGACATTATATTTTCAAATGTAAACTACCAGAAAGTAACATGACATATTTCAGTGTAAATTACCATATGTGGTATATATATTCTCCAGTGTGAATTGCCATGAACTATCATTATATTTTCTAATGTAAAGTACTATGAAGTGACATTTTCCAATTTCACGAGAGGCAGTTAATTCACTAATCCCTACATTTTACTGTATATTTTCAATATTCTTTCTCTTAGAAAATATAGTTTAGAAAAACGTGGCTTTTCCGGTCACTGCGCTGACATAAGCTTTGTTCATTATACGCTGCCATATAGCTGGGATATTGCTGAGTGCGGCGTAAAACTAAACTCACTCACTCACTTGTTCTTTATTTGATAGAGCGCCGTCAGCAAAAATATATGTGTCGTCATAAACAATGATTTATGATCGCCAATACATTGAACAAGTTTTCACATGATCTCACGTTGCTACGACCAAGCCAACCTTTATGAAGACAAACGACAATGTCCCGTTGCAATTACAGTATATAGTTCACCTGTATCAGTACCTGTGAACCTATTCGAAATGTATGGTGATCATCACACGGAGTGATTCGTATACTGGCTTGGTGAAAGGGATTAAACTTTTATACGAGTGAAAAACATGGATTTCAAGACGTCCTTTTGGTAAAATCACTGAACACACACGGATGTATATTTCCATCAAGTTATTATCTGCACTTCACAAACTGTCGCTGAAGTAAAGAAGATGGTGTGTTACACATTGAGAGCCGTGTCGAGATGCTCTTCATGTCACGATACCTCCAATGACACTTTGTAACTTAATATCTTCGATGACGTAATTACACACGTCATCGTGGTCCTGCATTGTACCAATCATTATTTTGGTCGCATGAATTCATGAACGAACTCGCTATCTTAAGTGAATTGGATATTGTACTACTTATATTTATATTTTAACAATTTTACGATAGGGTTTAAGTTAGTTTGTTTATTGGATAACGCCATACTCAGCAATATTAATGCAGTAAGACGGCGGTGTGTAAAAATCGAGTCTTCAGTGATCAACAGCATGAGCACCGATATAGACCAACTTTATGGCTCAAGCTTGTCTTGCCTGACAACGGTGCAAAGACGTTAACACAAGCATCGATCTACGCAATATGGACACGAGAAATGCTGTGCCTGTCTGGAACTTTGGGTTTGTTATCTTTGGTCATATAGCATTAATCAAGTGGGATTTTAATAACATGGAGACTTCAGTCAATCTTTATTCATACTGAAGGCCACAGGCCCCTAGGATACAAGAACATAGTACATAATATCATAGAAAAGCATAATATAGTCACATCACAATATGTCATATCACATCAAAATGTATCACATCATATAACATCGCCTTACACATACTTTGTCGTATCATATCATAACATACCATATTACATCATACCATACCATACCATACCATATGGAGACTTCTGGGCCCCAGTTCACAAAGCGATCGTAGCGCGAAGGTGATCGTAACTCCCATACTTTAACATAGACTTACGACTGTCGTAGCGCTTTGTGAAACGGGTCTCTGGATTTCAATATTTCATGCTGATGGTGGTGATGAAGATGATGATGATGATGATGATGATGACGACGACGACGTCTTCACTGTTTAGAATAGGGTAAACTCTCGCTGCTTGTAGAATGGAGTGACATTAAATTCGTTGTACTTTAATGGAAAACATTTCTGTGGATGTCGAAAGACTTTTTAATATATTGATCTTCTTTCCTGTTATTCATGGGTAAACAAATATCATAACTTTGAAGCTACTTAATTTTAAAACAATCTCAAGATGAACATGTTCACTTGTGTTCAATATTACATACATATTCCCCGCTACAAACACCTTGAATGGAGCAGCAACGAGTAGTTATTAAAACATTCCAACATCAAAATATATACAAACATTATGTTATGGTATAAAAAAAAATCGGGAAGTGGGGATATTCACCGGCTCGCGCTATAAAGAATTCACCATACCTTAACTGAAGTCTCGAATAGAGCTTTATTCTGAGAATGTTTCTTTCTGCACTGAGAAATAGTAGACATTTACTACCAGTAGGCCAACATTACAACAGCCCTGCCATACTTCATTACCCGTTTTAAATAATTTTCCTGACGAATACAAACCAGGTTCTATTATAATTTTCCGGAAATCCCGTGAGCAGGTGCAAAGAGGAAAGTTATTTACGCATATAAACACACAGACGCATATGAACACACAAACGCATATAAACACACANNNNCATATGAACACACAAACGCATATAAACACACAGACGCATATGAACACACAAACGCATATAAACACACAGACCCATATGAACACACAACCGCATATGAACACACAGACCCATATAAACACACAGACGCATATGAACACACAAACCCATATAAACACACAAACATATATGAACAAACACAATTAAACACAAAACCATATATATGGACACAAACACATAAAAAGAAAAAAATATGTATAAACAAACACATAAACACAAACAAACGTAAACACAGAAACCGGACAAAGCATAACACATAACACAGACAGACAGACACAGAACACACAAACATTTGCAGTCTCCAACCTATCTTGTATCCATATTGCAATTTATGTCTGTTAACCAAAGCTACCCAACTAAATTCACTATTGTTCGGGATGGCTTAATTTCAACCCAGATACATTTATTCACCGAACCGGGTACCCGCGTTCATAGACCACCTTCGTTCACATGTTGTAAGTCTCCTCGCGGATTAAATCTGTATCACTATACGTTCCGAGAATCATTTTCTGTGATGGAAAAACAAATCTGATGAAATATTCCCAATTCTATTATTGACCAGGTGTTCGTAATTGTTCCGCTAATTGACAGTATTGTCACGAGTGATGTCAAACACAGCGTGGTTGATGTAGATGACGTGAGTGAAAGCTGCCGTGTATGGGGGTCTTTGTTAGAGTCGTATCAAATGGCGACCTCCCTATGTTGACAAAACGTAACATAACCTCGGATGATTTCAGACGTCGGAAATGGACCAATAAAACCCGCATCCTGACAGCGGGAACATTTTAGTCAAACTGCGTTGTCGATTATTTCATAATTGACACGGGTCAGGCGATATCAGAGGGACCGGTTATAGAAGCATCCGTAAAATATCCACAGCCATTTCTTTCATACAGTTTGCGTTACCCGTGCTGTTTTCGCTCAGTATTACGACGAGTTAAACGGTGAGATTCACATGTATTTGATGACAACCATGGCCAAACCCTACTTTGACCCCAACCATGGACTCTCTGTGTGTGTTTAAACCACAAAAAATATGCTCTAATAAGGAAATGAAAAAAGTAGACTATCCCGTCTCTGAATTGAGATAATAACCTTCTATTGACATCTGTTAAGTGAAAATGGTATTTCTAACATCTTTCATTTGTTCAACAACAATTGCTGTAAATGACTGTTTTGACATCATGAGTCCCTTTCCATCTGATGTTTGTAATAATGAATTGTGTATAATTGTGATAGGTGTTTTTCGAACGTTCGAATAAATAGTTAAACAACTTCCTGTTGATGTGGATAGGTTTACAAGAAGTTTAACTGACACGACAATACATATCCTAAAGAAAACTACCTTTCCTATGCAACCATAAGTATAGTTTCAATATTATTATCTGATATTTTTCTCAGTGACAGAGATTAGAACTGAGAAGATTAACAAGGTGGTTAGGACAAACAAAATCGCTGAATCACTTCTGATAGTACATAGTACAAAACGCCATGCTAAAGCCGTACCAATGATAACATACTAAAATGAGATTACGAAATGAAGTATACAGCTATGTTTGTGGAGGTCAACATTGAAACAAACAATTAACGTTTATTCCATTGTGCTGTATATAATATTACGGTTATCACAGTAATCTGTAATATTAAGTCAACAGTGTCTCGGCGACTGTTTCCAAATTGCGGCGGTTTGATAAAGTTTAAATTGTTTTTCAAATCCAGATTTCAAGTGCATAGCTTCCCATGCCTCGCAGTTTGGAGTCTTTACTGTATAGGATGACCGCTGACTATTGGATAGTCAGAATTTAAATACATGTTGTGCCATGTCGACATGTTACGCTTATACATCAGCATGGACTCCTGGGGAGACTGCAATATACTTTGAGCGCACACTAATTCAAATCCCGGTGTAAAAAGTATAGAGTTTAGCAAGGTAATTCACTTGACGAATGAAATCAGGGACATAATAAATGGACTTATCATCACTGTTATATATCAAGATTATAGTGACAATGCTATGGCAGATTCCACACTTTTCCATACTAATTCTACTGCCTTCTTTAAATCTTCGACAAACTCGAGTGACCTCCAAGTGATCAACCGTGGACTTCTCAAACCAGTGATCGACAGTGTGAGCATCGAAGCGGGGGACTAAAGGCACATGTCTATCCAGCAGGCACTTTGACCAACAGATTATCATTTAGTCAACATGTGATGGAGACATCAGACCGTGAACTCCAAGTCTAATTAGCGTTAATGACCCTTAATTAGGGTTTGAACTAAATTTAGAACCGACTAGGACACAAAGTGCACACTCACACGCTGTACAAGGTGGATCTAGGTATGCTTAGAGAGCTTAAGATTCACCCTGTGTACCGATACTGTAAATACCAAACACCTAGACAATCGATATTTATATTGTTAAAGCAATCTGAGGAGTATTTAAATTTTTCACGACAAATTCCCAATCAAATTTACGTTGCTCCGGACAATCATCCGTACCATGTAAACATTTGCATGTCAGAGACAAGGGGTGAAGGTAGGTGATAACAGCGAAAATAACAATATTTTTACAACATATTCACAAGCAGTGTTACTCTTAGATCTGTGAAATCGCCTGAGATTAATCTGTGTGATTGCCTAATAGCCTATAGGTGGTGTTTTGTATTCGATATTTGGACAATCAAAAAACAAGAACTACGTAGGCCGAAACATCGTGGTGAAAATTCGAGCTGATATTTTTGGTGAGGTATTTCGGGAGTTCACAGGTTACCTCCAGCTTTTGTCTGACATTAAAACTTTCTAAGCACGATTCGGCTTTAAACAGCTAATTCACATGAATAATATATATAATATCTTTTATATATTAATAAATATATTTATATTTTTGGAATGATGAATATCCTGCTCGTTGGACTTCAGATTAAGATTTCACGGTTAAATCAGACATTTCCGAATTTGAGATTTATCAACGACTTTTCGGCGCCATTACGCTTCCGATGACATCTGAAAGCACACGTTTGTTCTTTCAACCTCGGACTTGTAAACATGTGTCACCAGCTTTAACTTCATCACACTAAATCCAGATTTATACAAACGCACCTAAAGTACTAAAATGTAAAATAACACGTGCCCTTTCCACATAAATAATTCGATCAAACGTCAGAAGTAGTACAGACGTAACAATTAAGACATTACTTGATTAATTACGAATTTCTCTCCACAATCCGATTGTCTCCGAGCTTTCCCGCGTGTGTGTTCCGCGTCCAGCCGACAATTCAATTACCGCTCTCGTCAGCACTCGCCTGCACAGTGTTACAGCTCAATTGGAGACCCTTAATTCAACTAAGCTATTGGATTATTAGTAACAATTACTCATAGTAATTCAGTTGTGTCCAAGTAGTTGTTATCCCATTTGTTTTACTTGTATGTAGTGTATACCTACGCAGTCATCACGTATTCATCTACCGTATTGCTTTAAAAAATATCACAGGGTTAATGAGATCGTGTTAATTGAGATACCACTGCCTCCTCGAAAAGCCTTTGATGTTTGATGGTTAAATTCTGCGTAGTGTGGGGAACTGGATCCCTAAATACGAGATAAACCTTAGCGTAGGGGAACGGTATCTTAATCTGCTACACTTATCACGGCTGGGCATCAATTTTTGAAAATTAACAAGTATTTTTTATTGTAAATGTCTTTATTTTAGCTACTAAATATGAGACGCTTTGCGACGCGTTGTCCGTGGTAATCTCAATACTAGTAGTTGGGACGACAAGAGAAGGGTGTATTTTTCAGTGAGTATCGTAGAGTGAATATCGTGGGCGACACTATAATACGTACTGTACGTCTCCCTTGAAGTCTGACACAGATACATCAGGGGTCGACACTGTAGTACGTGCTGTATGTGCCCCTTGAAGTCTGACACAGACGCATCAGGGGTCGACACTGTAACATGTGCTGTGTGTGTCCCTTGAAGTCTGACACAGACACATCAGGGGTCGACAATGTAATATGTGCTTAGTGTGTCCCTTGAAGTCTGACACAGACACATCAGGGGTCGACA
>VKKT01003136.1:52553-71837 GCA_008038995.1 Haliotis laevigata | reverse complement strand
GCTCCTAAGCATAGTTGACTATTATATGAATTTTCATAAACATCAAAACCGTTATGCAGAATAATAAAGTTCTAATTATTCAACTGCACACCTGTCAAACTTAATATGTAATTCCTTATTCTTTTCAGAAAACTTTCATATTATTAGAATGGTTGCCCTGCAAATTTGGTCTTACTGCAGTTTTCAAGTCACTTGACTTTAGGTCATCTGAATCAAAACGAAACATCACAGCCATACCTAGCACACTGACAGAGATCAGAGTATTTGACCCGTCCTGCATACCAATTTTTTCTGCTTAATCCCTGCAGAAATAAATGACCAATGAGTTAAACTGGCATTTTCAATATGGCCACCGTAGTGGCTATAGTTGAAATCTGATTGGAATGACCACATTAATTTCACATATGGTTCAATATAGTGACTAGGTACTCCAGCTGAAGTAATAACTTTCATTGACAATATTCCTTTAATTCTCAAATCTACATAATCTAGAACTATATATCAGAGCTATTTTACCCTCTAGTTATTGCATCGCTCCGCTGAAGATGAGCAAATGCTTTCTTGCATGGCCTTCTTCCAACATTTTTGTCCCAACCAGTTATATTGAAAAGCATAGTTTGTCCAAGGACATATTTCATGGTTCTTTGGACGGTTTCCTTTACGGTGCTTCCGCCAATAAGCTTTCGGCATCAACCTTTAAAAATATCATCATCATCATCATCATCATCATCTTTATTTCCTCCAAGTGTGGAGATTACAAGTGACTGCGAACATGAAATTATGTACATATATGTATATTTATATATCAGTTCATGTGGTTATAGGGAAGGGTATATGTTATGGGGAAGCAGTCTTTGACGAGTAAGACGTCACACGTCACATGGGGTCTGGTGTACTTTATCACAGTGTGTTGTACACAGAGGCGGAGGCCATCAGGAAGCTGGATGTGAGCCTCAGGAACTCACTACGGCAGGGTGAGTCTAGGTCGGTGGGCAGTGGCATCCCCATCATGTAGAGTAGGAGTTGCCCGTCATCACAGGCGTTCAACATGGCGTGCAGGTTGATGGGGTAGACGTCAGAGATGATTGCCCACAAAATATCCCTTAGTCTAAGTATCTGTAGATGGGTGCAGGATGTCGCAATGTGTTGGATGTGGTCCGTATATGGCGTGTCACAGTGTTGGCAGTGACGCTGGAGATCTTGGGGCGGGGCTACCCACAGGCACGAGAGGAAGTCAAGCTGTCTGACGTAACGTCTGTCCCTTGACGTCATCCGAGTGATGGCTGGTTTGATGGACGTGTGCAGTACCCGGAACCTTGGGAAGTCTCTGTCGGTCTGTACTCTGTCGCTCCAGGCCGTAGAGTAGGACAGATTGACATTTGCTATTTATAGTTTTTTTTCTTGGTATAGCTCCAGATTGTACATATTGCAGGATAAGGTCCTGCATGTTTAATTTGTAGAGCTTTTCGATGATGTCTGGGATAAAGCTTTGCTTTCGACTTAGAAGGGTGCCTGGATACGGTGCTGGAGTTTAACGAACATAGTTTATGGAGGAACATCAGCTTTCTCTTGTCTATTTCAGCTTCGATGCAGTGCCAGCCTAGCATGCTAAGAGACATGTCCGTTCTTGTCTGCTTTCGTAAACCTTGAATCCTTGAATCCAAGTTGTCACGAGCTTGTTTAGGTCTGTCGTGCTGATATTGTTCCATAGTTCACTACCATATAACATCAGGGCAGGGCTATTTTTTTAACAAGGTTAGCAGCAGTGAGTGGATTGAGGGATTTGGGTTTTGTTCCAAGTCCAACGATGCCATGAAAGGATGCTTTTCCTTTTCTACATGCATTATCAATAGCGTCAGTTGGAGACANGCTCCTAAGCATAGTTGACTATTATATGAATTTTCATAAACATCAAAACCGTTATGCAGAATAATAAAGTTCTAATTATTCAACTGCACACCTGTCAAACTTAATATGTAATTCCTTATTCTTTTCAGAAAACTTTCATATTATTAGAATGGTTGCCCTGCAAATTTGGTCTTACTGCAGTTTTCAAGTCACTTGACTTTAGGTCATCTGAATCAAAACGAAACATCACAGCCATACCTAGCACACTGACAGAGATCAGAGTATTTGACCCGTCCTGCATACCAATTTTTTCTGCTTAATCCCTGCAGAAATAAATGACCAATGAGTTAAACTGGCATTTTCAATATGGCCACCGTAGTGGCTATAGTTGAAATCTGATTGGAATGACCACATTAATTTCACATATGGTTCAATATAGTGACTAGGTACTCCAGCTGAAGTAATAACTTTCATTGACAATATTCCTTTAATTCTCAAATCTACATAATCTAGAACTATATATCAGAGCTATTTTACCCTCTAGTTATTGCATCGCTCCGCTGAAGATGAGCAAATGCTTTCTTGCATGGCCTTCTTCCAACATTTTTGTCCCAACCAGTTATATTGAAAAGCAATAGTTTGTCCAAGGACATATTTCACAGAGGCGGAGGCCGCCAGGAAGCTGGATGTGAGCTTCAGGAACTCACAACAGCAGGATGAGTCTAGGTCGGTGGGCAGTGGCACCCCTATCATGTAGAGCAGGAGTCTCGTCATCACAGGCGTTCAACATGACGTGCAAGTTCTTTAGGTAGACGTCAGAGATGATTGCCAACAAAATACCCCTCAGTCTAAGGATCTGTAGATGGGTGCAGGACGTCGCAATGTGTTGGATGAGGTCCGTATATGGAGTGTCACAGTGTTGACAAAGACGCAGGAGATCTTGGGACGGGGCTACCCACAGGCAGGAGAGGAATTCAAGCTGTCTGACGTAACGTCTGTCCCTTGACGTCATCCGAGTGATGGCTGGTTTGATGGACGTGTGCAGTACCCGGAACCTTGGGAAGTCTCTGTCGGTCTGTACTCTGTCTCGCCAGGCCGTAGAGGACAGATTGACATTGGTGTTTACAGTTTTTTTCCACAGAGATCTTGTTGGTATAGCTCCAGATTGTACATAGTGCAGGAACAGGTCCTGCATGTTGTATTTGAGGAGCTTTTCGATGATGTCTGGGATAAAGCTGTGCTTTTGACTTGGAAGGGTGCCTGAAGTGAACAGTCTGATGTTGAAGAGGTGCCTGGATACGGTGCTGCAGTTTAACGAACATAGTTTGTGGAGGAACATCAGCTTTCTCTTGTCTATTTCAGCTTCGATGCAGTGCCAGCCTAGCATGCTAAGAGACATGTCCGTTCCTGTCTGTTTTCGGAAACCTTGAATCCTTTTGGCAAAATAGCTCCAAGATGTCACAAACTTGTTTAGGTCTTTCTTGCTGATGTTGTTTCATAGTTCACACCCATATAACATCGAGGGCAGGACTATCTTTTTAAAAAGGTTAGCCGCAGTGAGTGGATTGATGGTTTTGGTTTTATTCCAAGTCCAATGATGCCATGAAAGGATGCTTTTCCTTTTCTACATGCATTATCAATAGCGTCAGTTGGAGACAGTTTCGAGTTTAGATGGAATCCTAGGTGCTTGACAAAATTGGCAGGCTTGATGGAGTTGTCGATGCTTACGAAGAAGTTATGGGATGATACTTTCACGTGGGGAGAGAAACAGATGCTTTCACATGTTGTCGGGTTGACTGTTATATTATATCAGATGTTTAGGTCACTAAGTAAAGTTGCAGGGTATTAGGACGGTAACATTTTTAAAAGGCTGTCAAGACACTTATTTACAAAACTGGGTAACAACATTTTAGAATAAGGTGAAAGCCTAAATAACTTATACAAGATGGGGTCAATATGAACACATGATAACAGTAACGTGTATTTTGAAATGATTTTAAGTAGGCCTGATTAATACCTGTGAAATTGCACTGAAAACAATTTGAGCTTGTCAGTCTGCCCACAAACAATTGTACGACTGCACTTTATAATCTAGTAGTATAAGCTTGAGGAGTAGTATTGCTACTAGACCTTAATCTACTACTCCTAAAGTTATCACAAGTATAAAATGCCAGATGGTTTAATGGTACTAGACCTTTTCTACAGGTGGAAATATAATCCGAATTTCAATGTATACTAAACATACAACAAAAGTTTCTTGTAGAACATATTTGGCCAAATGATATGCTGACACCTCATCCCCTCACCTCAACCCCTCACCTCAACCCCTCACCTCAACCCCTAGCAGACGGTTAAATGACAAGCACATTTTAACCCATAATGCAGTTCAATTTACCCACAATGCACCATGTAGGTTCTGGTTCTGTCGTGGCCCTTTAATGGCCCCGAACCGTATTTCATTACCGTGCCAGTACCCGACCAATAACGCTGACCTATACTGTATGCAGCATGCTGGCCCAGTAACGTTACACTATGCCTTGAAACAAACTGTGATGTTGCGACTGGCCCAGTATTAAAACAATACAGTTAAGACAGTACTGTAAAATACATAATGGGCCATTCAGGTTAATACTTAATGCTGTCACTGAAGTTATAAGTGAGGAAGGGAGCCGTTACTGGCCCTGTTATGTCATGTTTGCTGGGCTGTAACCAGATATACAGCTCAAACGGTATCACTGAAAATTCTTAAACAAATATTGCTGAAGCTTGGAAACCTCTTCAGACTTAACAAAGCGCAAGGCATCCTCACTTTGTATATACGGTACTAGAGTGTTGACTAGGTAAATAACACCAAAGAAGTCTGGAGCCTCTGGATAACGACAATGAGAGGTACAGATAGACATCTCAAACGGTATCACTGAAAATTCGTAAACAGATATTGCTGAAACTGATATCTCAGATGCGATTTAGGCAAATGGTAACGTTCAGGGCACGGAACCGATTTTATTTAAAAAACATAAATTGTAAAATATATAAAATATTTAAAATATAACGAGATACTTCAAATGATGATATACACAACTATCTCCAATTATTATTATCTTTGTTGAGAAAATCACGTTAATAAACCGAACATCCAACATAGCTGCCCAAATTTAATATGGCCGCCATTGTCCCAATAAGCGTCAATTCTTAACATAGAAACAAAACGAACATCCAAGATGGCTGCCAAAATTCAAAAATGGCCGCCATTGTCAATATAGGCGATATTCTCAACAGGGAATTAATGAGAAGTGTCCAATTTTGACGATCTTAGTGTTGTTCGGTACCATGGACTGTTTCAACCACTGTCTGAGAAATGAACTCAATACCTCGGTTCAGGTGCACGTGGCTGTCAGGTAAATACAGAGGTGGCCAATATCTTGTTTTCACGTAACAAACTATAATAACAGCTGCCGTCTTTGACAAGGTGCGATGAGATAGCCTAGTTGTTAAGGTGATCGCCCGTTACGCCGAAGATCGTGGTTCGATGCCCTCAGAGGTGCAAAGTGTGAAGCCCATGTCTCACACTCGTTCACTTTGATAGACGCTAATATTGGTCACGTTAATCGTTTTGGCACTATTTGTGCATAAGAAATGTTCAGTGGTTTTTTTGAACAGACATTTTCCCCATTTTTGAAGTAACGTATAATGATAATATTCTCTTTTCACTGAGGGGCGGTAGGGTAGTCTAGTGGCTAAACGACGAAGACCTGTGTTCGAGTCCCCACATGGGTACAATGTGTGAAGCCCATATCCGGTGTCCCGCGCCATGATATTGCGTGAATATTGCTAACAGCGGTGTAAAACTATACTCACTCGCTCTTTTCATTGAACACAAATTATTAGTCATGCTTGATTATCACGTCACATATTTAGCAAGATTCCAGCTGTGTCACGGTTGTTCGTTAATAATCGAGTAACATTTATCCCAGTAAGCGAGTGGGTGAAAGTTCGTCACGTCTTAATTAGTATCATTTCATCTAAGATTCCTGCAAATAATCCAGTTTTGATCAGACAAGCCTCAAGGGCGAAGTTATTCACGCGTGAGGCCATGTACTCTTACACTGGTCCACCATACTCTATAGCCTGGATACTGACCGTTTTTTTAACGCGGCACAACTCCGCTCATGTTTGTTGGGCTTCTACGATAGTATGCCTGTACCCGTCCATGTGTTGTGACCTATATACTGTGCTGGCACTGTTCCAAAACATCCACTAAGCATTTCAGAGCCAGACACACACAGGTCGTTAAACACACCCGGTTCAGTACACACGAGTACAGTTCACAAAGAGGAGGACAAACAAGTGTCGTTGTTGCGAAATTTCTCAACACTCCTCAAGGCTACCATTTCAGTCCTGTCTTTCACAGTGACTCATAAACACATCGTAACGCATGATGACAATCACTGCAATGTCTGGTCNCCAGTATTAAAACAATACAGTTAAGACAGTACTGTAAAATACATAATGGGCCATTCAGGTTAATACTTAATGCTGTCACTGAAGTTATAAGTGAGGAAGGGAGCCGTTACTGGCCCTGTTATGTCATGTTTGCTGGGCTGTAACCAGATATACAGCTCAAACGGTATCACTGAAAATTCTTAAACAAATATTGCTGAAGCTTGGAAACCTCTTCAGACTTAACAAAGCGCAAGGCATCCTCACTTTGTATATACGGTACTAGAGTGTTGACTAGGTAAATAACACCAAAGAAGTCTGGAGCCTCTGGATAACGACAATGAGAGGTACAGATAGACATCTCAAACGGTATCACTGAAAATTCGTAAACAGATATTGCTGAAACTGATATCTCAGATGCGATTTAGGCAAATGGTAACGTTCAGGGCACGGAACCGATTTTATTTAAAAAACATAAATTGTAAAATATATAAAATATTTAAAATATAACGAGATACTTCAAATGATGATATACACAACTATCTCCAATTATTATTATCTTTGTTGAGAAAATCACGTTAATAAACCGAACATCCAACATAGCTGCCCAAATTTAATATGGCCGCCATTGTCCCAATAAGCGTCAATTCTTAACATAGAAACAAAACGAACATCCAAGATGGCTGCCAAAATTCAAAAATGGCCGCCATTGTCAATATAGGCGATATTCTCAACAGGGAATTAATGAGAAGTGTCCAATTTTGACGATCTTAGTGTTGTTCGGTACCATGGACTGTTTCAACCACTGTCTGAGAAATGAACTCAATACCTCGGTTCAGGTGCACGTGGCTGTCAGGTAAATACAGAGGTGGCCAATATCTTGTTTTCACGTAACAAACTATAATAACAGCTGCCGTCTTTGACAAGGTGCGATGAGATAGCCTAGTTGTTAAGGTGATCGCCCGTTACGCCGAAGATCGTGGTTCGATGCCCTCAGAGGTGCAAAGTGTGAAGCCCATGTCTCACACTCGTTCACTTTGATAGACGCTAATATTGGTCACGTTAATCGTTTTGGCACTATTTGTGCATAAGAAATGTTCAGTGGTTTTTTTGAACAGACATTTTCCCCATTTTTGAAGTAACGTATAATGATAATATTCTCTTTTCACTGAGGGGCGGTAGGGTAGTCTAGTGGCTAAACGACGAAGACCTGTGTTCGAGTCCCCACATGGGTACAATGTGTGAAGCCCATATCCGGTGTCCCGCGCCATGATATTGCGTGAATATTGCTAACAGCGGTGTAAAACTATACTCACTCGCTCTTTTCATTGAACACAAATTATTAGTCATGCTTGATTATCACGTCACATATTTAGCAAGATTCCAGCTGTGTCACGGTTGTTCGTTAATAATCGAGTAACATTTATCCCAGTAAGCGAGTGGGTGAAAGTTCGTCACGTCTTAATTAGTATCATTTCATCTAAGATTCCTGCAAATAATCCAGTTTTGATCAGACAAGCCTCAAGGGCGAAGTTATTCACGCGTGAGGCCATGTACTCTTACACTGGTCCACCATACTCTATAGCCTGGATACTGACCGTTTTTTTAACGCGGCACAACTCCGCTCATGTTTGTTGGGCTTCTACGATAGTATGCCTGTACCCGTCCATGTGTTGTGACCTATATACTGTGCTGGCACTGTTCCAAAACATCCACTAAGCATTTCAGAGCCAGACACACACAGGTCGTTAAACACACCCGGTTCAGTACACACGAGTACAGTTCACAAAGAGGAGGACAAACAAGTGTCGTTGTTGCGAAATTTCTCAACACTCCTCAAGGCTACCATTTCAGTCCTGTCTTTCACAGTGACTCATAAACACATCGTAACGCATGATGACAATCACTGCAATGTCTGGTCTAGACTCGATTGTTTACAAACTACATCGAACAGCTGTAAAAACTGCTGAAACAAATATGCATGTACACTTATGATATATTCCCTATTGTACAATCGACTCTGCTTTTAACAAATTTCTTGTGGTTCTGTCGCTTCTATTTCATAGTCGAAACAGTACGTATGAAACATGATTCAGAAAAAACTAATACAATGTAGTTTTCAATTCAAATAATCATTTTTAGGTAAGAATTGATAGTTCGGATAGAAATTGTGTTTGGGCGTGCATGCATGTGTGCGTGTGTGCGTGCAGCTTAGCAGTCTTATGTTCAATAATGCTATTCACAAGAAATGGGTGTTACAAATATTCTGAATTCACCTCAATTTCATGCACAGAAAGTAGTCATACCATACCCAATTGTAGTTTAACTGTACGTTTACTGTTTAATATTCATTTGATATATGACAGTGATGCGACCATATTCATCTGGGGCCACTCGTACAGATCGTTTTGCGCGACGATGCCTTCTTTCATATAGACTTAAAGCGCTAAGATCGCCTTGTGCCCGCCAGACCTTACCTATTTTGCAATTAAAGAGCTTTATTCAGTATTTTTCCTCTTGCTGTTGTTGCTGCTGCTGATGTTTGAACGTTATGCGCCGCATAGTTTAAGAAACGTAACCGTTATTCCAACCAAAAACAAACAAGGAAAACTATCAACAAAACTTCCGGACTCAAAATGCATCCCTGTCTCACACCTGGTCTTAGTGGGTAAGGTTTACCGCCGCTTTTAGCAATATCTCAGGATTCTCACGACGGAGGTCACATGGAATGGACTTCACACACTGTGCCCATGTTGAGAATCGAACTCGGATATTCGGCTTGACGATCAAACTTCTTGACCACTAAGCTGCCACACCGCCCCACAAATTTACAATGATAAAACAGAGTGGGCTAATGCAGGCTATGAGACGAACGAAATACTTTTCAAACTTGAAAAAGAGATTTCGTCAAGAATTGAGTCAGTTTAACTTAAAAAAGAGATTTCGTCAAGAATTGAGTCAGTTTAACTTAAAAAAGAGATTTCGTCAAGAATTGAGTCAGTTTAACTGAAAAAAGAGATTAAGCTGGTTTTGTTCCTCTGTGCTTCTTAAATAATAATTTTTTTATTTAGTCTCACCTTTGGGTAGCTTGATAACGATGTAAGTATCTACATCGAAACGTCGCTCAGTGCAATATACAAGGAGTTGTCATCCATAAAGTTGTATGTTTCATTTTTGTCTCACCAACTTCTAGAATGCCCATCAAACAATTAGTCTAATGCACAAGGGCCGTCTTAGCCTAGTGGTTAAAGCGTTCGCTCGTCACGCAGAGGACCTGGGTTCGAGTCCCCACATGGGTACAATGTGTGAAGCCCATTTCTGGTGTCAACCGCCGTAGATATTGCTGGGATATTGCTAAGAGCAGCATAAAACTCAGTCACTCTAATGTACAGCTATTCCCTTCTCACGTGACTGGAAATGACACGTAAAATGTGATATACTGTTCAACCAACCTAAAGCAAACAAGCACATCTAGAAACAGGACTTAATGCGATATAATTTATCTGCGTCTCGTTACAGACACGTCACCTTCGTTCTTACACACAAAATAATCATCACCATAAAACTGCCCCAAAACACAGCTCTGAAATATACAAAGAGAGGACCCTGCGCTCGCTTGTGCTTAGTATTGAGACAATGTGGAATGTTGCCCTCGATGTAAGTAAAATGAGCCGTATGTGGGCACAGAGAAAATGTAATGGAATCCAGCTTGGAGGCCGGACAGCCTTTGTTACAGACTACTGTACAGGTTACATACGTGGTCGGTCTCACCGAAGCTGGCTATGCGCATTGTCCGTACAATGGAGATTTCTCGGCGAGCTCTATTTATCACCTTATATATCATTCTATGACTTTACGAACAAGTTGTGTAAGTCATGTGACTATTAACCTTCTAGAGTTTCACAGGCAGCTTGTGTTATCCGGGTAATGTGTTGCGCTTTGATAGTAAGCGCAATGAGCATTTCACTTATCATTAATATTTTGAACAATACTTGCTTTGAACTTAAGGATTTGAAATTCTGTGTAGAAGCGATGAAGCCTTGAAGTAAATACACATATTCTATTTAACAACAAATGAACGACGGTGTAATTGCTCAATACTGGTCGACGTTTAACTTCAGTACAATAACGTGTATATTTTTGAATTCCCACTTGGTGAAAGGAATTCAATCAAAGGTGACGAAGTAAAGTGGTGTGGCGTTGTGAATCACAACTTAATGTCGACGGAAAGTAACCTTGATGAAACCCGGGGTAGTGGGCTAGTCTTGTGGTTAAAGCGTCCGCTCGTCACGCCTAAGACCCGGGTTCGATTCTCCACATGGGTACAATGTGTGAAACCCATTTTAGGTGTCCCCCGCCGTGATATTGCTGGAATATTGCTAAAAGCGGCGTAAAACCATACTTACTCACTCACTCACTGAAGAAACCCAGGAGCACAGGAACACGTGTACTAATGATATCAATGGGGTATATTGGACTCAGTCCTACAATATTTTCTTGTTCCCAAAAGGCAGAATTGAAAGAAAATATGTCATCGTGTTATGACGGTACTTTACATTCTTGAAACAGTATATAACAATTGGAAAATATGTAATTGAATGTATTTGGCTTGGATGGTATGGGATATATAAACCATGGTGGATGAGATAAATGAAAGAAATAAATCATGTTATATTTAGGATCACATTTTCTCACGAAAGTACAAATTCTGCTACTATTATGGTTGAGTCAAAACCGGAATTGGAACCCACACTCTCAGATCGAGGCATCTAATCGCCAGCTCATCATGCCGGCGATCTAACCCACTCAGCCCCTGCAGCGTCCACATGGTGTATTGGAGATAAATGAACATTCATGTCGAATAAAGACAAACGGACACTAAGCGTCAATCTAAACCTAGATTGAAGTCTTTCCAAGATGTGTTCTTTGAATTACACCGTTCAGAACAAAACCATCGCTTCGACCATGACTGTCTCTAAAACCTAGACAATGAAAACATAAGGATTACACATACGTGCAGAGAAACAAATGTGTTCAATTCCACCAGCGAATTGGTTGGTAATATTGCCAAAATCATCTTATTTATCTCATTGTAAAACATCGTTGATTATCGTCTTTTCGAATTCTTTCGTATCATTGCAATTGATTACATTACATTAACTTAAATAAAATTGGAAGAATCTTGTGTTCCTAAACGTATTTTGCTGCATAAAAGATGAGTCCAGATCTTGAACGGCGAAAGATCTTGTGCAGATAAAGGAGTTTTGGCAAGAGTTTTTGGACTCGTCTTTGATATATTTATTGCTTATACACCTGCAGAAATCATTGGTTCATTCATTCATTCATTCATTCATTCATTCATTCATTCATTCATTCATTTATTTAGTGGGCGAATATATATTATGAGTGATGTATATCTTTATCTTACAGTAAGTGTGTCTGTACGTAAATTTACGGCGTCGGCCCGGGAAAGCGAAATTTCAATATTCCCTATTCCCATTCACAAGGAAAGATGCCTGTACTATTATCTCTTTTGTCTGTTACGTCTCTTTTCTGTCATACGAATTTGTAAGCATAATGAGATGTAAATATAACCATCAAAATGGACAGTGTTATCGAGATCTAAGAAATATGCAAATGTGATTGTAGGAACTGCTTTGAAGTTCTATACGTCAATGCGTTCTAAATGTTAGTAAAGGAATTGATTACTGTTTCCTGAGCAAAAGATAATTTTCTAAATAAGGTTTTTATTATGTTGAAAATAATATAATAATATATTTTTGAAGAGGGTGCACCATGGTGACACTGTCGGCATCACAGAACTTTGGGGCCATGCCCCTTCCGATGATTTGACAGTCATTGCTTAAAGATTCCTCTATTTACTAACATCCGTATTCACTGATCGTTGCAAGAACCCTTCTCAATCAGCTTCAAACAGAGCGAGATCAAAGCAGTTCATGGTTCTGTGATTCTGTGAATATACTCTCTCCTTGGAAATACCTACTGAATTAGCAATACGACGCGCTCAGACAGCAATACGGCGACAGAGAAGGTGGTTACCCGGAACGTAGTGTTATGATGCTTACGCGAAAGGTCGTCTTCAAGGCTCTCTCTGGCACGCCTAAACTCTTCTGTCACCCTTCCCTTGTCTTGCGTTCATAGGTTCGTGGTTAGTTCGGGCTTAATACTGGGAGCCTGTCACACACATCAATCACCAATCCACTAAAAACTGCCTTACTCACTTTAAGTTAATATTTACTTAACTAAAACTGACCTGCCTCTACGGCTTACTGTGAGATGTGCATCAGGTGTTACCAAGATGCGATGCCAGACAATATGTCTTCATGACATTGTAAATTTGGTATTAAAAGACGTCGCAGCCTATGCTACTCTGAAGTAGGTTACAAATGCCAGAGGGAAGAAATATCGATAGCTAGCATGAGTGAAAATAATTTATCTAATGAATTAGTCGTAAAACACATCTGACCGAAATTTTATTCATTTGCCTCTGCAGTGCATTAATGCTTAATGCATGTGGTTACTTACCTGAGAAATACCAGTATGTCAAGCGAATTAGGTTAATACGCCCCATTCAACAGGTATCTGTAATGGACATAATGAAACACGCGAAGATCCGGGTTAGATCTGATCCTCAGCAATCCATGCGTGTAGTAAATAATGACGGGATAGGGTGTTCAGGGTGGACGACCCGGCGTGACATCGTATCCCATCGCGGAGAAAGATGTTTGTGTTGCCACTGACTGGTCCAGATTATTTCCAGTCCGTTATCTCGCAACAACGGCGTGTAGTTTCTCTGCAGCCTGCCTCAGTATCACCAATTATATTATGGTATTTCACTCCTATTAGGAAGTGTTTTGTGACAATTGTACTCGAAATATGTCAATAYACATTCCTGAAGACATTTCGACTCCAATGTCGTTATTTGCMATTTGCCTGTTTGCTGAGAGTGAGCGTGTTTAMTTTTATGCCTCCTTTAGCAATATCTCGGTGGAGGACACCAGACATGGGCTTCACTCATTGTATCCATGTGGGGAATCGAACCCAGGGCTTCGGTGTGACGAGCGAATGCTTTAACCACTGGGCTACCCCACCGTCTCTTTTATCTACAAAAGGGCGACACTCATGACTGGCCAGAGACAAAATATATACAGCTATAATGAACCTTAGACGAGGTCCAAACTTCGACTAAACTGTAAACTTTTTAATGGCATTTTTGGCATTGACCGTAGTGGCAGTGTTAGTTTTTTTCATATAGGGGTGAGCAATTGTTCCAAATCTATCTTATAGGTTTTTCTCACACAACCGCGTTCCAAACCTACAATGTAATTTGAATCGATTGTTCAACTAAATCTGCACTTACTTTTGATAAAGTTCCCATTCCAAATTTGAAGTTTTCATTATATATTTTTAGTTGACTTTGGAACTATCAGCTTTGAACATTATTCCAGTGTCATGGTGTGTGTCTGTGTGTGTGTGTCTGTGTGTGTGTCTCTCTCTGTGTCTGTGTCTGTGTGTCTCTCTCTCTCTCTCTCTCTGTGTGTGTGTGTGTGTGTGTGTGCGTGTTTGCGCGCATACATGATGAACATGGATCTAAGTAATTATGCCACGAATAGTCCTTGGTGTCATGTGTTGTAATTGTTGAAATAAATAGTCTTGCTCGCATATATGAACATAACCCTGATAACATTTATACCAATGTGTTTGTGTGCGTGCATGCGTGTGTGCGTACGCATGTGTGCGTGAGAGTTTGCTTTTGTGCTGACTAATGCGGTAGGGCTGTGTATTGGCAACTAAACTGTATTGCAATTTATCTTACCTTCATGTAAATACTTTAATTTCATTGGTCAATGACGGTTTAACAATTTCCGTGTCACACCCCCAGGAGGGTGACAACTGGAAAAAATATTATCCGCTGCCACGGTAACCGCCAAGCTCTCCGCCGAGAAGCTGAAGCGCTAACAATCGTATGACGTCATAATATGACGCATGCAGTGCCCGGAGTTCGAAAACCGTTCGATCACCTGTTTTTGTGTTCACTTTGTACAGATTTATTTTACCGACTTTCACTGCTGTATTTAAGCTATTTTATACATGGTGTGGTTTGCACACTCAGCTGAAACTTATAATTAACAATTTTTATAGCAGTTTTATGAATGTCAGAATACGTTTTACTGATGTTAAAAATCCAGTGGAGAGGCCCTCGGGTAATACGGTCAGATGTACGCCTCTTTATAGTAGTGTCATTCCTCGCTTACCGGCTCGGGTGACACTGCTACAAAGAGGCGTACATCAGACAGTATTACCCTCGAGAGAAGCATACAACTTATAATATTGCGACTCGGGTATCCTTATTGCGATACGAATTGTCATATATTGGGAACTTTAGTGTTTGACTATAAGTGACAGGCAGGTAAACAACAAGTGTCGTATTTTAACGTCTCTTAGTACAAAGCAGTCGAAGATTGAAAGTCCGGCTTTCTCTTCTTCTTTTTTTATGTTAACGTTTTTATTTCCCAGCACATGTTTGCATGCAGTATAATTATGAACAGATGTTCACATATATAAGGCATACATAAATAGACAGTATTTACAGGTTTGGCATAGGGTCTTAGTCGGTGTCACATTGACCATTCTTTCTTTGCAGATATTACATATAGATAAGTAGGCATAACTACATAATACATAAGTAGGCATCGGTACATAATGTTGTTTCGTATTGTATATGAAYTACAACTTGAGTATGTTTGACTGCCTCTGGTAACATTCAAGGTTTTCATTGAGTTATGACTCGCGAATCTTATCGTAACCTGAGGCTATGACTAGAATGGCCTTTATTGCGTAATGCAACAGCGCCACAGAGCGTCGGTTGCAGGATTGTAAAGGTGTGGGTATGTATGGGTTTGCGGTGAGTGTCTGCAAAAGTGACGATACCCAGTGAGTGAGTGCGTAAGTGTGGTTTTACAGCGCTTTTAGCAATAGTCCAGCAACAACACGGCGGGGGTCACCAGAAATGGGCTTCACACGTTGTACCCATGTGGGGAATCGAACCTGGGTCTTTGGCGTGACGAGAGAACGTTTTAACAAGGCTAACAAGCCTAGTGGGTATTAAAGCGTTCACTCTCCACGCCGAAGACTCGGGTTGGTTTCTCCTCATGGGTACAATGCGTGAAGACAGTTTCTGGTGTCCCGGTCGTATTGCTGGGATATTGCTAAAAGCGGCGTAAAACTAAACTCACTCACTAGTATTATTTAATCATCTACTGGGTTATGTGTATTTATGTAACGATGCCGGGGATATACCGGTCGGTTAACTTGTTGTGTTCTGACATTATCAACAAATTATATGGTGTCTGGGGTGTGTGGTCATATGCATAGAGCCCAGGTCACAAATAAGTTGTGTGAGTGAGTGACTTTAGCTTTACGCCGCACTCAGCAATATTCCAGCTATATGGCGACGGTCTGTAAAAAATCGAGTCAGGACCAGACAATCTAGTGAGCAACAGCATGAGCATCGATCTGCGCAATTGGGAACCGAGGACATGTGTCAACCAAGTCAGCGAGCCTGACCACCCGTTCCCGTTAGTCGCCTTTTGCGACAAGCATGGGTTACTGAAGATCAATTCTAAGATCACGGGTACAAATAAGTTGAAGGTAAGCAACGTTGGTCAAGGAGAGTCCTTGGATGGGTGACCGTATTCGGCAAATTGACACCTGAGAGTTTCTAGCATTTCTCTTTAGGCAAATGAGTGTGTTCATAATTGCTTCTGGTCACCCAGCAGTGAATGGGTACCCGGTCGGATAAGTCATGTGACTGTTAACCTTGTAGCGCCACACAGGCAGCTTGGATTACCTGGGGTAATAATGTTTCAGCGCTTTGAGCATGCACAAGTGCGTGGATGCAGGCGTTTTATAAATGTCCATGATAAGAAATAATTATCATTATCATATCACTGTGGGAAACAATGTAAAAACCCATCAGTTCACCCCCCACCCCCGCCACTCTCGGCTTGACCTATGTTACACAATATTATGTAAATTACAAAGTAATAAGTACCTGAGGCCCCGATCAAACAGTTTGTGCGTTATGTAGATACTATGCAGCATTTCTCACGGAATCTCACTGGCAAAATGCCAACCTTCTCTCCAAGTGTTTGGCTATACATGAAAGAATATTGTTACTAAACTTAATTTGTTTAAAGACATGCGTACGCATTAGAACGTATTTACTTTTCAAACATGTTTCAGAGAGAAATTTTACAAAGCTGCCGTCGCGTATTGTTAGCGATAGTACATGTACAATGATCACAGAGATTCCTTAGGATAGTGATGACGAGGGTTTTGTGGCTTTTATTAACGTCTACAAGATACATGTATATTTCTGTAAGGATGAATGATTTAAAACAGGAGTAATGGTTTAACTTATTGCTTTAACATAGTTGACGAGTACCACTTTAGATTATCTTTTAGCCTTTGAGTTAAATCATATATAAAATGCTCTGGTGCTGTTACATTTTGCTCTCTCCAGATGTAATCATAGCCGCAAAACTGAAGTATCTTTCTGACACCAGTGGTCCAGTTATTTTAACTTCTATCATCGTAAAGCATCATCATGTTGAAGCATTTTGGGGGTAATCTGGTACTTGACATTTTAAGCAATCTTATCCAATATTTTATTACTTTTATGTAACCAAATTTATACATAGGGTATCTCCCACATTCCCCATAAACTGTAACATTTGGGGTGTTGGAGTCTACTCCTAAAAATCTTTTGCATGCATGAAGATGTACTTTCTCTAGTGTGTCATGGATTTCTTGACCCCATACTTCTGCACCACAGAGTAGAATAGGACTAATCTTAATGTCAAAGATTTTGAAAAAGGTGTCAAAGATAATGTTTGAAAACGGTTTTAGTGTTCTTAAAATGCCTATTAAAATATGTTTGTTCTGCCTTGAGACTTTGTTGTAGTGCAATGATCAAGTTAGTCGATTTGTAAAAAATCGCCCAAGTATTTGTAACTTCTTACAACCTCCAATCTTTCACCTTTATAAAACCTTTTTCCCGTTTTGATAATTTCCCTCCATTTTTGAAAACTATGACATTTGTCTTATCGATATTGAAATTCAATTTCCATTTTTTGTACTCAAGTTCATTTATTAGCTTTTGAAGTCCAGGTACTGTGCTCGCGAACATTTTATATCATCAGCCAAACGGAGTAGAAAAAGTTTAATAGTTTCTGGATGTAATTGGATGCCCTCGTTACAGTTTTCATATATTTGCAGCGATAGTTCGTTGATGAAGAACGAAAACAGAAATGGACTCAGTATACACCCTTGTCTTACCCAAAGTTACAGCAGAAGGATTCAGATAGGTTGTTATTGTTTGAACACAAGCCCTCACGTTGTGGTATATGCAGCATAATAATTTACCAATTTTAGTACTAATACCTTGAGATTAACAAAGGGACCACAGCATGTTTCTGTTAACGGAGTCGAACGCTTTAGCAAAATATACAAATATGGCATACATTTTCTCTCCCTATCGTGATAAATATTTCTGCACAAGTGTCTGCAAAATAAATACATTATCAGTTGTAGAGTACCTGTGCCTGAAACCGGCCTGTGCTTCATCTATCTTAGCAAAGGAATCGGCCCGAAATGCTAAACGTCTGTGTATAATACTGGTAAAAATCTTACTGAAAACACTCAAAAGAGTTATACTCATATAATTGTTGGTGTCATTAGTTGATCTCTGTTTGTGCAAGGGAATTATATCCCCAAAGTCCATGGATCTGGAAAGTAAGACTTTTCAAGCATAACGTTATAAAGAATTTCAAGGTAGGGGGGGAGGATTTCGGATGAATATTTGAAGAATTCAGGAATCAAGTTATCTTCACCGGCAGATTTATTACTTTTTAAATTTGCAATACTTTCTGAAATTTCATTTCTTGCTAAAGGCGAATCAAGAATCTCTGAAGTTAGTTGGCAAAACTATTTATCAAATTCATTCGATTCACAGGTAACACAAAATTTCTCCTTGTTCCCTGTAGATGTTGAAAATAGTTCCTTGAAATGGTAAAACCAACCTCGATTGGTATATTGTTTTGTGAACAACAATTAGTATTCAGCCTATTAAGAGTGGCCCCAAACTGCTTAGAATCGCGTACACAATGTGCGAGCTTTTCCAGCTTCCCTTTCTTTTCTCTGCATGCACTGTTATATTCATTTCGTCATGTCCCCGCTATGCCCAGTTTAGACTCGACAAATACTTTGTCCTTAACCACCTCAGCATATACTAGTATACTATACTTCACGGCAATGACGATTTATCTCCTTAAAATTTAGACAATGAAAACCATATAAAATCCGTACAGAATTATATAGCTGAAACTAACCGCTTAACGGAATTCAAGTAACAACCTATATACATAAAATGCACTTGGTATCTTGTTCTTTATTTTCTTTTCTTTATTTTTATTTGATTTGATTCATTCATTAATGTCCTAATGTCTGCTCCATAGAATTAATTAAGTCAAGATAATAACGAACTATATGCGGAGAAGCATTGACATAGGCCATATGGCCTGTTTGCTAATCCTATTTCCATTTTGTTATGTCGTGTATTATGAAAAATGTAAACATTAATGGAAATAAAATACTGTTTAAATCATTTCTACTAATATTGTATTCATGTAGAGAGTAATATTATCCTTTTTTTCTCCTAAAATTGTTTAAATATTTACATATTTCCTTTTATAGTAGCTCACATTCATGGTCAAACCACTGTTGGCTAGACTTATTAGGAGAACACACTCTTTTCATATCACTTGCTGCCGTGTATAAGGCCTCTGACATGTAATTAACACTTTTGTCTGTATTGTGTAGCACTTCGCCAACAGTCTTTTCTAATCAAGAAACAGGGCGGTGGGGTAGCCTAGTGGTTAAAGCGTTGGCTCGTCACGCCGAAAACCCGGGTTC
>VKKT01003133.1:9421-20508 GCA_008038995.1 Haliotis laevigata | reverse complement strand
TTCACTGCAGCATGGTATCTCAGTGGGCTAGCACTATAAAACCAGCTTAAGTCTGGGCTAGTCGTCGTCATATGAGCGAAATTATCTCAAGCACGACGTTAAACCCTATTTCACCTCTCCTCACCTCACCTCACCGGTCCTTCATAGTAACGGCCCTTCATACTAACGACCGTTTATACTAACGGTCCTTCATACTAACGGTCCTTTATACTAACGGTGCTTCATACTAACCGTCCTTGATACTTACGGTCCTTTATACTAACGGTCCTTCATACTAACGACAAACATGGCGGAGACAGAGCCATTGGTCGGTCATCTTGATCTCATGTCTCTGGGTCCCTGTGAGGATCCACCTCTGAGCTTGTTCGTATAAAGTTGAAGCTCCAACGTGATCTCCTTGTACCACGATGTAGTGGGGATCCTAATCTTGCATTGCACTTTGCGATACACCCATCATAAGTTTATGATGAAAAATAGTAATTATTGATGTCGTGTCATTATGTAAATCAATCTTGTGTCTAAGCATTAAAAAACGACATTGGCCTCAATTTAGCCCTTTTCTGCTTAAGGTCAAAAGGGTAATCAAACCATCAATTAAGTTTTGGGACATTTACATATGCAGGTCGGAGATAGCTCACCTGGTCTACGAGATGGATTTACAATGCTGCTTGGCAGTCATGGCAAGGCGAGCTCACTTCGATTTGTGTCGGGTGTTGATGACAAATACGGGGATGACCTGAGCCTGGCATGGCGGATGATAGGGCGAACTTGGAAGCAGAATATGCAGGATGACTTGGATATCAGCTCAGTGTGAGGAGGAATGGGGGAAATCTGCTGGGAGGACGAGTAAGACCTGATTAATATCAGCTGTATAGGCTATAAAACTGGGGACGCCGTGCAGATATCATCTGTACATGTAGCAAAGTCATGGGGTTGGTTTAGAAAGAACCAAACAGTATCAGGTCAAGTTATTTTTCGCAACTAATTTAAGTACGCGGTTTCCTCCGCTATTTCGTAATTACATTGTAAACTGTTTTATATCAACATTCCAAATGAAATCTCTTGGTCTCTAGCGTTGAGCAACGAAAGTGTATTTTAATGATGAAGGATCCCCCCAGAAAATGTCCAATCTATTAAAAGGTCATCCAAACCCTGAGTCCGCGGCAACCGCTTAGCGCTGACAGTTGTGCGTGAGAAGAGAATTAGTACACTTGTCGAACACTGAATTTGGGATTGTTGTGCTGGGGGCATCTCACTGCAGTGTGCCCACATGTCTGGTGAGTGAGTGAGTTAACGACACTTTTGGCAATGCTCCAGCAATATCACGGCGGGGGACACNAGAAATGGGCTTCACACATTGTACCAATGTGGGGAATCGAACCCGGGTCTTCTGCGTGACAAGCGAACCCTTTAACCAATAGGCTACCCCAACGCCCCACATGTCTGGTGAAGCACATGTCAGAGTGGTGAATATTATGCATCATATTGTCTCATTCCTGTAGCTTGGAATCACATTCGTACAAAGACCTTTGGAGACTCAGGTTCTGGATTCTCGACCACAGCGTAATACAGTGCAACAGTCTGAGGTCACGTCCAGGACCATGTCGTAGTTGGCAACCGTGGCTACCGTTATTCCACACAGGGAAGTTACCAAAGCGACGTGCTAAACACGCTCCCTCGTCTAAACCTCATCGTACATTAGACGTGACATTATCCAACTATCTATGCTATGTGAGCCAAGAGACGCTCACGTAGTACTTGGTTTGTGAACACTGGGATTCTTCATATTGTATCAATCGGAAACGGGTCATGAACGTGACAAGCCCACGCTTTAAGAAGGCTACCTAAAGGCTCTCTAATAGGCATAACTGGATCGAAAAACATTACAATTATCCACATGTTCGCGAGTAGTCACAATGGAATAGATGATTTCAATGTATGTACATGTCTTAATGATCAAATCACTGTGATACATTTCCTTACACTATATTCTACGTGCAATATCTTACATATCGACCGACTGTTATTCCAGTAGAGTATTCACAAGGCGATAATCAAACACAATCAAATGTGTGTGTATCTCAATTATTCACAATACGTGAAGAGCTAAAGGAACTTGCCAAATATCAGCACCAAGTAGAAGGGTTCCCTTCGCATGCTGTGAAGAGGGCCTGAAGCCAGCAAACTCAGAATAAGCTTTCCTATTAATTTACCTATTGTCAAGGTCCCATTTACCATGTTTGCCCTAGGATATTAAGTTGAGATTGCCAGTAATTCGCGGATTAGCTGCCTCGCGTGAAAATTAAAGCTCACGGCCAAAATATATCAACTTAACTGCCCTTGTCTACACCAAGTGAAGTAAAGTCGATGGATGTGTACGTAAGACCACCAGAAAGTGTCAGCTACTAACAGGGAGTCCGCCCGCGAGCGTACGTGCGTGCGCCAGTGTGTGTGCATGCATGCGCGTGTTTGTACGTTATTGCACCAGTAAGTTTTACCCACTACAATGTACCTGTACCTGTATGTGTGTGCGTGCGTGTGTGTCCGCTTGCGCTATCAGCTATCTGTCTCCTATGTGTGGACACCTTAAATACATTAAGACAAGTAGAGCCAGTGGTGTAGATAATATCATAAATGAATATATAAAATCTACAATAGACAAGATTATAAAGGTGTACACAAAACTCTTTAATATAATTCTGGTTGTTACCCCAGGAAGTGGCTTAATCGAATAATTCGCCCCATTTACAAAAAAAGGTGATCATCTGGATCCAAAGAACTTTTGGCCAATAACGCTGTTTTGTTGTATGAGCAAATTGTTTACATCTATTCTCAACAACAGAAAAACTAATTATCAAGATTCTTCAATTGTTTTATCTGAGATTCAAGCGTAAATATGGTCGTGTTATCCATTCTGTGTACAGTGGTATAAAATGTATCATATAAAAGACAAATATCAGCATATTTCAACTGTCTTTGAGGTGTAAGACAGGGAGAAAATTTATCTCCACTTCCTTTCGCTTTATATTTAAATGACATTGAACAAACGTTTACCTCCTTCTTATGTGATGGAGTTGGTTTTGACAATGAAGAACTATGTATATATTTGAAATTATTTGCACTACTTTATGCTGACGACACTGTCATTCTGGCAACCCGTAAAGATCATTTACAATGCCAGTAAATCATGGAAACTTAACACCAACGTTGATAAATGTAATATACATATATCTAATGGCAATAGAAAGGAGTACTGTCATAAATTTGCAATCACTAGCACTTACCTAAACAATGTTGATGAATATAAATACCTGGGTATCATATTTAGTAAGAAATGTACCTTCACATCAGCAAGAAGACCTTTATGTGAGAAGGCTTTTAAAGCTATGAACTATATGTTATCAAAAGCTAGAGTTTTAATTCATCTATCGCCTGCCAACTGAAGTTATTTGATGCTATTGTGATTCCAATCTTAACATATGGAGCTGAAATATGAGGCTTTAAAAATTTAAGTATTATTGAAAAAGTTCATTCAACGTTTTAAAGAAAACTACTTCGTGTAAATAAAAGTACTCCTCATTATATGTTGTGTGCTGACACGGACGGAAACCTATTAGTATTGATATTCATACAAAAAGGGTACGCTTTTGGACCAAATTGCCTTCAGCCAAATCCTCAAAGTTATCTAATATATTGTATCATATCTTAGTTAATGCCTCTTATAGATCACCAGGTAATAACAAGTGTATCTCATGTGTACATGATATTTTAGTTCAAACTGGAAATAATAACATGTGGAAGCATAAGGTAAAGAATGGTCTCACTGATTTGTTTATATAAATCTATTAAACTTAACACTGATATTGAATTCTACCTACAACATTTACCTGATAAAACCTAAAATTGCTTTAACATTGTTTAGATTATCATGTCATCGATTTCAGATTGAGACCGGTTGATAGTACAGAATTGATATATTTTATAGGAAATGTAGCCTATGTGTTTCAAATTATATTGGAGATGAATACTGACTACTTTTTTAATTGTAATTATTTCAACGATCCGAGAAAGAAACTACTACCAACACTGTACATCAAGAGACCATCTGTATCTAAAATGATAAGTTTATTTCAAAGAAAAAATGTCTCAGATTTAATTAAATTGTCAACCTTTTGTCGCTCTTTATTATGCAATTTTAGATAGGCTTTATGTCGCCATTACCTAATTTATCTATTGACTTCTGTAAACCCTCACTATGTATGTAGCCTTGAGAAAAATAAAAGTTCACTTCAAAAAGTTTAGTTCAGACATCAGTGTACTTAGATATTACATCAGCAGCTACACTTACCCTTTGGCACCAGATGCTCTCAAAAACGCACTACAGCCACTAGAGGGAACAATATGTACGTCAATCGTAATGGTATATTTTTTCAAGATAATTAGGCATTCAATGGCCATGTCATGCAAATGAGTGCACAGTCCGTCCTTATTACTGCAATAACATCACGACGTATGGACAGCTTCCCGAGCTCCTTGTACGTGTTGAGGATACTAAACTAACCAATCACAGTTCTGCACTAAATGACACCTCTTTTGAAGCATGTGCACGTACACAATCAGCATTGTTGATGACAGAAACCAAAACATGAATTCTGCTGTAGTTATTTTTAAGAGCAATTATGCTTCTCACTCAATCCTCAGGTTGTAAGCTACTTGTTTTCCATAAACCGAAGACCAATTAAGCCTATGTGCAGCGGCGACTAATCATAGCCTGCTCGAAAATGGCCGCCGAATTGTGTATCGGTGTAGTAGACAGGATCCCAGTCTCCTTTGCATTCGGAAAACTGCGTGAATATGGTTTTGCATGAGTGCGAGGCGGCTCCGAGCATACAAGAGTAATCAGTCGGTTGATAATGGACGTGAAAAATAACCGTGGTCCCCTCACCCAGTCCGATAAACATCGTTGTGTTCGGAAAGCTGCTTGACAATGTTGTTTTTGCATGAGTTCGAGGCGGCTCCGCACATACAAGGGTAATCCAGTCTATTAGCGAGGGTATTTCTTCCAGCGTATTAAAGGGGCTTAAGTGACGATGAGGTATCGCGTAGCGGGGGTAAAGAAATAACGCACCGTGCAGTAATCTATAGAGCAGCGTAGTGCAATCCTACATTAGACGAGTATTAGCAGGGATAGGGACGCTACATTCAATAATAAAATGTTCCTCCGATTCTGACAAATGCCGCATTTAATGTGTACCGTGAGGTGATATTGTCTCAGAGGTGATATGTCCCGGAATGGAAGGAGTTCCTTTATTTTTATCCCCCCTCGTTTGATCAGCTGTGACTGTCTTATGTGTCCTCTGAGACCTTTGGGACTTAGTCACATTGCGGAAATTGAATGGGCAAAAAATCTCCGTGCTTCAAGTTAGCCACACTCATATGAGATTTCACGAGATTTTCCTATAAATGCGATGGTTAATACCGCTTTAGTACCTGTGACACGTCGGTGTATTTTTCGTCGGGTAAAAACATTTTTCTCATTCCAGTCTACGTGTACGAATTACTGCTACGTGGCAGTTTGATTATACACTAAATTTTCTCATGACCTTTAAGTGCTAATCAGGAAGTTGGCCAAGAACCCACTCGAGACGCCATCGGAGCAGACTAAAGAGACACAAGGAATTACGGATTATCTGACGCCAACAAATTCCTGTTCATGATTCTGCGATTCTAGCTTCCGTCCGGTTCATCCTGGGCAAAGGGGTGAGTGAGTGAGTTAAGATTTTAAGTCACATCGGCAATATTTCAGCCACATCGTGACTACAAACAAGTTATAATTTTACAATAAATAAAGGTAAATTATAAAAACCTGTCAGCAAAGGACAGTAAAACAACTTGAATATCACACATTTCAATCTAAAACTAGTAATTAACACTAAAATACTTTAACTATAGGGGGCAACAAAATATAAAAACAGGCTATAGATTGCCAACAACCGAAGTTAGATCACCATGCTAGGGACCATGGGGACTTTCAGTAATCTTGCTCCCTGTACGGACCCTAGCTGGATTTACACCACCCCTTCAGCCGTTAACAATTTAGATAAATCTAACCATAGATTAAAATAACACATATACTACAATTAAAAATAGTAGTAGGTTTCAATTTGCATTTACAATGCATTCGGACTTATGTACCCTGGGTAAAGGCGAGAACGCAAGTCTTGTACAAATTCCTGGAAACCTTTAGCTGCACTAGATATTCTACAAATGGTTTCTTTGGAATCATATCCCTGAGTATCTGTTCTAGAATGAAACGTTAATAGAATTTAATCATCTGAGCAGTCTGTTTATACCTTTTGAAATTTGTCAAGTTATGGCCAAATTTTCTCCGGTGAGATGACCGAGTGGTATAACACATCGTCCTTTCTAACAAATACAGAAAAACAATGTGTTTGTTCCTTTTGTTTGTTCCTTTCTAAGAACAAAGATGTGCTTGTCTTGAATTACTGACTGGCAATAGTCTCGTTTGTCAAACAAATATCCAAGACAGCACTAACCCCATCATGACATTTTAAATGTGGCATCTTCCCGAAACTAGTTTAAAACCGAACTAAAGAACTAAAGAACTAAAGAAATGAAAAATATAGCTTCACATTAAACAAGAATCACTATCACATATAGATTGCATTTGCAGGTTATCTCTCATTGGAATCCTTTTCGACACTGGGCTCCAGAACCTGAATGCCTGGATGATGACTGACTAGAACAAGCATCTGTGAATAGAGGGTGTAATTACTGTACAATTGTTGACTAATTCCACCGCTGCTGAGCAGGAAATTATCTGACAGATCCACTTACCACGTGTGTGGCTTGGCGACATCTGTCACGAACGCTGTAACAGTATCTCAATAGACTGTTTTTTTAACTTTTCATCAAATCTCAAGCGTCCCTGTTTTGTTTGGCTTGCAGTTGAAACTGTCATGGTGGTATTTGTGATTCCTGTTGAATTCCCATGTTATCAGGTCCGAGTGGATGTCCAGTATTGTCACAGGTTGCAGCTGGAGCTGAGGTGAAAAGAAGTTAAACGCTGAGTTCAGTATTATTGGACTTACAGAGCGTGCATGTACCTGGGTGCTTAACTCTATGTGTTTCTGCTTCTTGTAATGGTGGATACTGAAGTATGACCCATTGAACCTAAAGGGTTAAATTCACCTATTGGGGTTTTGTTCGTTTTATTTTAACATGCATTTTAAATAAACCATTGATTTGGAATAAGAAATCCTGAATAACTAGTTCATAAAATATACATAGGAAAGGTTAGTGCATCATGGCAGATTTTATATTAAGTGTCGAACATGCAAACAGTTGGACAGTTGATGCCTAAGCATGAACCATTTCTGTCATCATCTCACTATAAGCGTCTCTCCTATCTCATCTCTGGCCACCACAATCCTAATGCATATCTCGCGTCATCACGCCACCACAATCCTCATAAATATCTAGCGTCACCATGTCACTAGAAGCCTCACACGTTTCTAGCGTCATGACCCCACCACAAGCCTCCTACTTTACTTTCGTCACCATGCCACCACAAGCCTAATACGTATCTAGCGTCATGACGGCACCACAAGCCTCATACGTATCTAGCGTCATGACGCCACCACAAGCATCATACGTATCTAGCGACATGACCCCACCACAAGCCTCCTGCTTTATTTTGTCACCATGCCACCACAAGCCTMATACGTATCTAGCGTCATGACGCCACCACAAGCATCATACGTATCTAGCGTCATGACGCCACCACAAGCCTCAAACGTATCTAACGTCATGACGCCACCACAAGCTTGCCCCCTTTCTGGCGTCACCACGTCACCACTAGGCTCACACGTATCTAGCGTCACCACGTCACAACAAGCCTTCTACTTATCTTTCGTCACCACGTCACTATATACATCATACTTGCCTTATTTTGGGTCATTGCGTCACTACTAGCATCTTACGTGTCTCATCTAGCGTGCACACGCCACTAAAAGCCTCATACTTGTGGTATCTAGCGTCATTAGTTCACCACAAGCCTCATACTATTCTAGTGCTACAAGCCTACTATATGTCTTATCTAGCATCATCACGTCACTACTAGCCCCCTTCTTGTTTTATCCAGAGTCATCACGTTGCCTCATCCTCCTCCCTCTGACGTCATCACGTCATTACAAACCTTATTCCCATCTGATCTAGCGTCATAAAGACACAAATGTAGCCTCGTTCCCATCTCACGTAGCTCCACCTATCCTTTGACGCGTTCTACTTTTCTCCAAGTGTCGTTTTCAGATGCAATCGCACCCACATAAGTCTTCTAGCAGTAAATATATTTCCACAATGTGTTGCTGTGACGCGTTATTTTCGAGGCCAGACAGTTTATGTTGTAAGCAGGTTTCCGGGTCGCGCTGTAGATTATAATCATACGGTTGTCGTAGCACCTGTCTTAAAATTGACTTACGATAGTCGTAGTGCTTAAACCAATTTGTGGCAAGCGACCTGACCCTCTGCTCATAGTCCAAATGCATTGCAAGTGACGTGTACGTAAATTACATTTCTACTTGATGTCGTAAAAAGCAAGATGTTTTGAAAGGTTAACAGATTTCTCTTTTAGTGCAGATAGTGCAAAATAGGATCAGATCATGTTAACTGAAAGGTTTAAATTTTGTAAGGTTTTAAGCTACATTTTTAGAACTACCAGCGAGGTATTAAGGATATGTCTTTAAGGAAACCCGATGTAATCCCGTGTCTTTGTTGTGGGATTTCAGGCATTACTAAAAATCGTGAAAGAAAATCCGATATTCTATTTCTAACAACTGACATGTTACAATATAGACTAAAAAGAGTCATGTGTAGTGTCAAACCTGCCAAGAGCGTTTCACTGAGGATAACCTGGCAGTGTGACGTGCTTATGTATAATGGATATCATGGTGGTTCTCCTACTACTCCTGATATCATTGATATAGGTATCTGATATCTGTAGATCTCGTCATCTTTGGGAACTTTTTTGTCGAAGATTGCCCATCATCCGTGTAGCTGTCCCATGATGTCGAGGACGCCTTACTTAGGTTTAAGAGGTTGAATACATCCTTGTCTTGCCATTGGTCGTTTATCGTAAAGGGGGGTACACTATACTAACAATAATCTTTGGTCCCGGCCAAATGCTTTATGTTTTAGTCGAAGGCGAACTACGGTTGATACGAACTACAATTAGTGGTCCATTTGAGTTTGTCATACTGATAGTTTTCTGCGTTCCCTACCAGCAATCACACGTTGAAATTGTGTTGAGAATGTTGATATTGAAAATATTTTCTAAAATGACATTTTGAGTTATAATGGTCGGTGTTTGATTGTTGGACAATACATATGTGTAAATAAGTCTCATAAAATAGTGTAAGTGAGTGCGTTATTTAGTGAGTATATTTTACGCCGCTTTGATCAATATTCCAGGGTTATGGCCAATGTATGAGGAACCAGAAACGTGATTCACACAAAGTACCAATACATGGAATAAAACCCGGGTCTTCGGGGTCACGCACTCACGCTTGAACCATTATCCACCACAAGCATGAGAGGTCCTGTCTACCTGTTCCAAACAATACAAAAGAAACATTATGAATATATCTCGTGTACTTTATCAATGATTACATCTCAAAGCAACGCCTCCTTAACACAATCTACTTTTAATCCCCCCCAAGGACTATAATATGGTCACCCTAAGAAATTGCTGGTGTTCTGTCTAGATGTGGTTTTGTTTCGGAATATAACAGTGTCTATGGTTTAGAAATAACGGTCGATGGTCGGGATCACGGGAGGCTGAAACTAATTCACAACTTAGTAGCGAGGGTCATGACAGCAGTTCAGTAATCTGTCAGTCACATACTAACTACTGCTACAGAAGGATGTGCTCAATACCAGGAGGAAATACACTTAGCGTGTGGAGAAGATGAAGACAGCCCGGACTCTGACCTATGAAAGCTTTCTCAAACACTTTCTGTCATGCTGTTAGGTGTTATTATGGGCAATGATGATCAGGTTAAAACATCTGACTTTCCATTTCTGGATCACTATACGTATGTGAGAGTGTTAGCGTATATCTTAACTCTGTGTGTATCGGAGAAATAGTTACATTATTTCTCTGTTAATTTTGTGTTCACTGTTTTGTTTTGCAAAATATGACATTTCTAATGTACGCTATCTTTAAACATGTTTCCACTTTAAGGTGACGCCATGTCGCTACTGTTCTTATAATCCGTATTCATCAGGGAAAGGCGTTTTCGTTTTCATACACACATACTTCATATATTTTAATAATAAAATTGTAGTCATTGGTAGTTACACATTGGGACAGTCTACCATTGGCACGGTCATCTTCCAAGAGAATTCATACTGTAGAACATCCATAAAGGAAAATGTTGTGACCAAAAGAGGTTTTAAAGAATTACTATGTTGAACGATCTGAGACATCTGGACCTCTTTCTGAGGACGATGTTGCAGAGGTGGTTGTGACGTGGCTGTGGATGTAGCCAGCTACTTATGGTGTAGGAGGGACGGTTGGTGTACAGTGTCTACGTATCTCCATCTGTTTCGCCCATGCTCGAGTAGGGAGAGGGGTCTAACAGTAAGCTCTACCAACACAAGTGAAGAAGGAGGTTTTAATGAAATCATGCCAGACCAATATTTCTTACTCTGGCACTAGACTCTGCTGTCAATTCAGTCTGTGACGGCTCTTGTCCACTTCACAACAGGAATACAGTTAGCAGATTATTTCCACCTGGAGCAAACAAAGACGGTAGTGAAGCGATGTCAGCGAAATCCACATATGGTGGCTTATAGTCAGACACGTCTTGACCCAATCTCTCTCTGTTGCGTGTGTACATCATGCTGAGTACATTCACAAATTGTCAAGAGGTCGAATTCCGAAGGTTAGATATATATCTATTTAAAGTATTGCATTTCGTACTATATGAGGGGCGGAGGGGTAGTCTAATGGTTAAAGCGTTGGTTCGTCACGCCGAAGACCCGGGTTCGAATCCCCACATGGGTAC